>JAUJPO010065924.1:0-12412 GCA_032270745.1 Tiaropsis multicirrata
CAAATTTTAACTATTTTTATTCATTTAAATAAATAAATTATATATACATTATTTTAACATTATTTATTACTTATTTAAGTACTTATAGCACAATTTGTTTTAAAGTTTTCATTTTTGTAAATTTTTTTGTAGAATTTGCAAGATTAGGCATTTATTGTCTTAAGTATGCAAATAAAAACTAGAACTAGAACTGCTTGTTTGATGCAATACAAAGTGGACTTCTGCACACACATTTTATTCACTAAACAACTTTGCCTTGGAGGTTGTTTTCTGAAAAGAAATGGCTTCATTTTCAAAATATATTTCCATGCATGCATTTAGCAGTCTAGCCTCGGATATAATTGTGTATTAAAAGTTTACCTTGGTGATGACATATTGAGTTGTGGAAAAGATGGACGATTTGAGGAGTGGCTTCTAATTATAATCTCACTTGTTCTTCTTCTTTCCTTCTCTTTTTTATTCTTTTTGTTGTTAAATTTAACAAAAATCACAACTCGTCGCTGATCATTTTTACCAATTGAGACAGAATTCAAATCATGAATTTTTTCTATGCATTTGTGTATGAGAAATCTTCCTCTTGCATTTATAGGTAAAAATAATATCACAGTATTCTTCTGTATGGATAATGTTTGGATTCGAAAAAGAAACTGTTCACCAAGTTCAATGATGCTCTTGCAAAACTGTTCTTCTTTAAGGGTAAGATCTCCAATATCATACATCAAAGAAAAAATGCTTTATAAAAATCAAATGTAGTAGCAAATAGTAAACACTACTAGCAGCAGACTTTTCGATTTTTAACCAACAAAATAGTTATTTTTCAAAAATACAAAATCTTGTGCTGCCATCTTGATTTTTAGAGATCAAAACAAATCGGCGAGGACATCAAGATCAAAAGGAAAATCGTGGAATTTTGACTTGATTGTTCAAACACTTTCGTTTTCTCAGAGACTGGATTACTGGCCCCGTGCGTGCGTAGGTCAGCAGTTTGTAAAGTGGGAAGTGAAGTGAAAGGTGCATTCAGGTACTGAAGATCATCTCCCTTTAAAATTTTTAGAAATTAGGCTGTTTTTTTCACCTTCACCATGAAAACTCAAATCTTTTCATATTTAATTATTGGTAAGTTCATTATTAAATTGAATATTATGCTTTGATTTCCATCTTGGTTTAGAGGTTCTTCATTAAAATTTGAATTTGAAAGGAGGTGTTGTATAAAAACTACTTGTTCAGTCGACTAGATAGGGAGGGGTGACGGAGATAGGGCAATCTACGGTACTAATTTTAGAGTACTTTTGAGAATTTTTCAATTCAGTCAATTTTCTCATAAATTTATATTTTTCATATCTATCTTTAAATACTTTGGTCTTGTACCTTGTGTTTTCCGATACGAGAGACATAAAATGGGTTGTGTTTTAATTCCTACATCTTGTAGTAGCCCATCAAGCATCAACGAAGATGTCGTCGCCTTCTTTCAACTGTTTTCTTTGATCTTCCATTTGTTCTTCGACTTTCTCGTTTCGAAGCAGCTTTTTGATGTTTGGTATGTTTAATTGATCGTTAGATTTTGTCATCTCAGCAAAACTTTTTTCAAATTGGATTTTGGACTTTTTCTGTGGAAGTTTTGTATTTATTGCTTCTTCAAATTTTGTTGCCAGTTCTGATTCCAGAATGGAAAATTGAGTTTGGATTTTGGATTTTTGTCTTGATGTATTCTTTACACCTTGCCTGTAGTTCCTTGACCACGGTGTTCAATTTTTTCTCGTTCTCGCTCTTCGATTTAATAATGCCTTCGCAGGCTACAATTTCTTTTCGGTTGTGCGTACAGCTATTGATTCTATCTGCTTGTTCATTCTTTTGAGTTCGCTTGGTGTAGGTACGCAAGATACTCGTACATATTTTTGATAACCTTTATTCAGGAACATATTTAATTGATATTGATAGTCCGGTACATGCATAATGCAGCATTCGTTGACATTTGTGACATTCAATTCTCAATTTGTCAATCTTTTATACATCTATAATCGGTACATTGATTGGTGGCGATTATGTGGCGAGAATGGGCCTCATGCCTTATGCCTCAAATACATAGATAGATAGATAGATTTAAATTTTCATCAGAGATCTGGATTTTGCCAAGTGATGCAATTCTTTGATGATTTTGGTTTTTTTTTTGTTATTTTGATAAACTTGTCAACTTTAAAAGTCAATATCTCGGAGTTGAGTTGGAGTTGGAATTGCAATTTTATAAGGGATACAATGGGGCATATTACAGCATCCAAAATTAAGTAATTTGACGCAGTGACCTCATCAAAATGGATCAATTTTTAAAATTTAAATATATTAGAGTTTATCGACCCAGTGATAGACATATTGGAAGTTTATCGTGGCTTGGATCACGAGATTTACGTTTGGCTAAACTTTAAAAGTCTATATCTCGGGGTTGGAGTTGAGAGTTTGTTGACCCCTCTCACGCTGGCTTGCCAGCTAGTATCAAATGAATCTCTTTTAATAGGTAAATCCAGACTGTCTTAATCAAACAGTTTGATTATTGAACTAATCAAACTTAATTGAACAGCAAAAGTCAATTTGATTTATCAAACTTTTGGAAAAAAACTAAAAATTATGAGAATTCCATGAAAGTTTGACAAAGTTTGACTAAAAAACCTGTTCAGTCAGTTTTGATTAACAGATTAATTTGAATTCTTGAAAGATTCCACCTAATATAATAAATTCTTCAAAAAAGAAAGAGTCTTTTTTAAATAGGGCTGCGGAATTAGGGAGGAGATGACAGAGATAGCGCTATCTACTGAATGAACAAGCTTTTTTGCTTTTATCTTTAAAAAATGCCTATTATCTTACACTCCCAAATGAGTAGCATAACATAATATTGAATATACAAATAAATATCTCTCTTCAACACATTCAATATTTCAGTTCCTAAAAGAAATTTACTTGCAGGATTCCATGTGTCATTGCCATATTCTAAAACAAATTCCCAAATATTCGCTGGGTGAAAAGACTTCATATTAGCCTTAAAGTGTTGGCAGAAATATTTCACATCATTTTAGTGAAAGATTCATTCAAGCTGATTCAAAACCACGGGTTTGTTTTATCATAAATTACAACTAAAGTTTTTTGACATTTTTTGCTTGATTTTTCAAAATCCATGTGACGAGAATGCTAATAATTTTTATAATGGAGTATAAAATGTAGTGTTTTGAGCAGCATTTATTCATTGATGTTTGCTATTAAAATGATGTTTTTTATCTAGTTGATATGACCCAACTGAAGTAAGCAGTTCATAAAAGAATACCATTGTTGAGAAATGCCAGAAGTGGGTTTTATCACTGTTTCTCTTGTGATAATTTTCTTTTTATCACATTAATGCAAAGAACAGAAAAGAAGAAATTTTGTTTTTGTTCGTTACTATGGAGTACGGAAAAAAAATTGAACTAACTTTTACTTGGGTTGTTTTTTATAAATTGAATTTTAAACTGGGAAAGACGAAATAATGACTCGTTTCAAGAAAAATATGAAATAATGACATGCATAAGATTCTATTCCATCAGACTAATTTATTAGAACATAATTGAACCTTGTTCGACTTATCGAACCTCACCAGTGTTAGAATAGGCCATTTTTTCGGAAATGCGTTTGGTCGTTCAAAAGAAAATATTTGAAAAATAACCCTCAAAGAAACTTTTGCTGTAGCCTCAAATCATAATGTATTTCCACTAGCCTGGAAGAAAACCAATAAAAGTTATGATTGAAAACCAAATTTAACATAAAAAACCTTTTGGCTGGTAACTTTTTATAAAAATGTTCCCACATCATCGCATTTTAAACCAAACTTCCTTTGTCTTTACCTTTAACCTTTAAGAAAATCAATCTTAAAGGTTATAGCCGATCATATAATGATTTTGTTTGCTAACTTTTATATTGAATAGATACAAATCTGAAGCAATTTTTGATCGAAAACAGAGAGAAATCCAAAATATTTGTTTATCTCAGCAAAAAAGAACAATAGGCCGATATCTGGTCTGATATGAAATATGTGTCCAACATGAAACGGGAATACTTATGTTAGTACATTACCTTTAAGGTTAAATTCTTCAGCAACCGCCAAATTAAATACCCGCTAAATTTAATAAAATTTCTGATTTCGGTGAACCGCCAAAATAAGTACACTTAAATTATTTTAAAGAATGATGTGATATTACTTCTATATTACATATTTACAACAAATAACAACATAATAAATATTATTCTACTTTTCATCCCTACAAATTTCAGTGTCGAACAAATTATGCAAAGTAAGTATTTTGTAGTATAGTCAAAATTTTGATGTGCTATCAAAAAGTGAAAACAGTACGAGATTAAACTTAACTCAGGACAATGAGAAGGGCTTATTAAGATTCACTCAATATGACCATCACCAAATGACATCTTTGACACTTTTGCTATAGTTCAAAGAACATGTTCCTACTATTGGACTTTTCCAGAAAAAATCCATATTCCCACTGTTGAGAATGTCAATTTTTCTTAACACCAACCCCCCTGGATATCCGTGCCGAAAATTTCGAACACCCTGGATATCCTTGGTCCTCAATTTTTACCCCTCTGGATATCCTAGGATATATCCTCAACAGGGGGATACGGACTTTTTCTGGAAAAGCGATAAAGCATAATAAAAGTGCAGAAATCGCTATTATAATCATTGGAGTCCTTTTCATTAAATAGAAATATCTTCCATGTCTTCATATTTCCAAAGAAATAGTGAAGAACTGATGTCAACTATTACGTACCAGCAACATTAAAGAATTTCCTAGCTTCTTAATTCATCAAATGACATCCTCGTTATCTTCTAACACTAGCAGCTCACGATTTTCGTAGGTCAGAAATCCATTGACGTCTATAAGGATGTTCATTACTGTATCACCTTGTGCACTAACGTAGAAAGATAAGATAGAAGCCAACATTTAATACAAAAGAGTGGTAGCAGAAATCATTGTTTTTTTATCAGGGGGGGTTGGGGTAGTCTGTCTGTTCAACACGACACTACTTGACCTACTAAACTCCCGGGCTGGAAAGGAAAATGAAATGAGTTCCTTAAATCCAACAATATTCTTTACTTCTGAAAATGAATACCCTAAACGCTTTTCTTTTTATAAGAATATAATTTGTAAGAATATAATTTGTAAGAATATAATTTATAATTGGCCAAAACGTTAATAATGCCACCTTAAATTAAGATAAGAATATCTTAGGATGATTTCAACTTTATTCAAAATTAAGAATATTCATCATGAAACCAAATAACACTATTTGTTTGAAATATCCTTTGTTAAAGTAAAATATCGGTCGACCTTTCCACCTCTAAGCTAGTAGCATAAGAGATAGACAAGAATTTTGGTACCGTTAGAAAACTCTCTTTTCATACTCTTTCTAAACGCATTTGGTTTATATGCCTTAAATGAAGTGGTCTTAAATAAAAACCTAGAAACTGCAGTCCGGTAAAACTGTCTTTTCAGAACGGCAAGTCGCGTCGTTCGAGGTTTAAGGGTTAACTTAAATAATGACACATACATACCTGCTGACAAGATCTTGTAGCGTTATATGAAGTGGATGTTTAGGTTTTACCATGTCAAAGATCTCGTCCTATTAAAATACAAATAAAATATAAAGTTAAAAACCTATTCAATAGATATATAAAGGAGTGAATCTCTGGTGTCTAACAACAGGGGGGGGGGGTGGAACTTTATTATGCACAGTAGAAAACTGCAACATTTCCTGCAACATTAATAAGATGGATGATGAAAAAAAACAGAAAGATTAACAAGCGCGGGTGTAACGATAGATAATTATAGAGATAGAGAGTAAAAAAAGAAAATGCAATTTCATGGTTTTGGTTTAAAAATGTTATTTCACCGTTGTTTCAACGTCCAAATAACGTATACTGACGTTGGATTGACGTTATTTGGTAAAACAAGGTCCCGTGCCTGCTGGCTACAATTAAAATAAGAGCCACTACAAGTAAATCTCATACTTTAACATCATGAAGTGTGACTTGTTCGTGACCATGTTTATCCATTTCTTCTTGAATCGCCTGAAGAAAAAAAGAGCAAAAGACTTCAAAAAAGAAAACTTTCACCGATGGATTTATTCATTACAAGTCTTATTCATTTGTTTAAAAACAAACTTTGCAATCTAGTTCATAAACTATACGAGGAGTAACCAGGAGGAACACTGACATGAAGATATTAATGACTTTTACTTAAACAGGGAGTAGGATCCTCTCTCATATCGGGTCTTTTAACATCCACTGTTAAGGATATCATTATTTCCGAAAGTTACCCACCACTTTCTGAAATCCACCACGTTTTATGAGCTGACACCACCTACATGAAACTAATATCCTCAACAGTGGGTGTACATTTTTTTGTGGAAAAGCCCATTTTTATAAACACTTAAAAAGTCCCCCCCCCCCCTCAGCAAACAACGCAATCTAAATCCGATAAAAACGTTGTGATTGTGTGCCGGCTAGGCCTGAGAGTCATCTGATCCGGATCGGACAAAAGAAAAATGATTGAACAAACAAACTTACACGAAAGAAGAAGTTGAGTGAAAAAGTGTTCAAATATCCATTGTGCTAAAAATAGAGAAAAAAAATAGACAGACAAAAGATTATATCTACGAGCAGTATTCAATTAAACACGATTTAGAAAGAATCTTACCAGAACATAATAAGGCTTTAAAAGTTAAGAAGTTAAGCTTATACTTCGTACATTTGTTGATAAGCCTCAAATTTCAGCAACTAATCTAAGCTTTTGTACAGTCTTTTGAAAAATTACAAATTACGTACCTGTACGTCCAAAATCTTGAAGAGATAATGTAATGCTTGAGGCTCTTTTTTGTTCTCTAAAGCCAATACGAAATCCAAGTATGTCTTGTAATCCTACAAAATAGACAAAATGCATTTTAAATAAACGACCTTCTTTAAAACTAATTTGATGGATTATAGTCCAACCACCACAGAGTTAAAATTATGTTGATGTTGCAAAACGTTCGCAGTCGGAAATTTTACGAGACCTCAGCAAATATAGTCCTGTATAACCCTTAGAGTCGACGTGGAATAAAAATTGAGATAAAGACGTATCTATTAAATTGAAAATCTTAAAATAAAATGTTACATGTAATAATTTAATAAAATATATAATCAAATCAGTTCAAAGTGCGAAAACCTACCATTTCACCTTCATACGTCAAACATTCTTGAAAAACACGATCCAAAAAGCAATTCGTCAATGTCCCTGTGCCGTACCTAAAACCATTGCAAGTCGGGTTTTAATTTAAAATGAACTGTCCAATTCATGCATAACAATTTCTACAGAAATTATAAAGAAACATGTCCCCAGCAGACACAAGACATTTCTTCAAAGTTGTTTCAACATCTTTACAATTTTTTAATGTTGAAAAGATGTTGAAACAACAGTTGAAAGACATCTCATGTCTGCTAGGTTCACACTCAGAAAGTAACCAGGTGTGATGAACTACTGTATAGAAGGAAGATAAAACTAAAAACAATTTCTAACAAGACAAGGATCACCCCAGCAGTCACGGAACGTTGTTAAGACGTCCAAACGACGGTGTTTCAATGTCAGATGTTGAATTTTTAATGTTGGAAATTCACAACAATTCAAAACATAAAGCTCACGAAGAGGACGCACGGGTATTTTTTAACTTATTTATCTTTTATTGGAAGTTTATTGTGGTTTTTAGATCACGAGACTTTTGACTTCTACCATCGTAGAAGAACCTCTCGAAAACGTAGTCAAACGTTAAATCTCGTGATCAAAGCCACGATAAACTTCCAAAATATGTCTGTCACTGCATCAACAAAGTCTTCAAGCGTATTTAAATTTGAATTTCTTTTACTTACTTTTTAAGTTCATCTTTGCTTAGCATCCCGTTGTGATCCGTATCCAAATTTAAATATTGACCTAAATATTATAAAATAATCCAAAATAATAATAGAGAAAGTACAAGGGGAAGTGGTACCTTAAGGGAAGGAAGTTGTCAAAGAAGAAATTTTTACGGAAGAAATTTTCGCGGAATTTGATCTTGCGAATTCGGGTTCCGAAATTCCACGAAACACGGAAAGATCAGATTACAAAATATTTACCCACTAAATTATGACTACAAAAGTAAAAGTTTGCCCATAAATGTTCAACAAGATCCCATAAATCGCGTAATTTAATACCGCGAAACTTTCCATTTTTGAAACTCTGAATCAAGAAATTAAATTCTGCAGAAATTAAAATTTCTTCTTGCAGAAAATTTCTTTCCTTAAGGTATAACTCTCCAGTGCCAAATAAACGACTACATAGGGGGTAGGAAATGAAAGACATCAATAGCCTGACATACCATAAACACGAAGGGCGGAGGGTGCCGAAAACCAATTGGCGTCTTGTTTTTCTTTTGATAACACTTCGTCACGAAGCTAAAAGAAAACACAAGTAAAAAGTGTTACCAAAGCTAGTGAACAGATGAAATTAACTTTAAAAACCTTTCAAACCTTGATTGAACCGTTAATCACAGGAAGAAGGTAAGGCGAAAGGATTTGACCTATTAGAGGAGCTAACTGATAGCTCGGAGTAAATATTAGGCTATTCCAGAAAAGAAAATCATGGGGTTGGAGGATATGTTGTCCGGGGTAACATAAATAGGTTCAGGGGTGTCCTGGAGTCAAATTAACGCTTGTCCAGGGGTAAAGATGTTATCAGGGGGTCACAAAAGTATAAATTATTAAAAAAATCCTCCACCCACATGCACAATGTCTTTCTGGAACAGCCCATCATTGTTGGCTAATGGAATGCCTGCCAAGTTATTTGACTACTTCATTACCAAACTCCTCTCACATGGTAAAACTTTATGAGCAACGTAAAAGCAAAATTCACTGGTCTCTCGAAAACATAATTGGTTGCAAGCCAAAGTAATTTCGGTGAATCTGTTTTACAGTGGCCAATTTACATGTAGCAAATTAAAGACTTGATTGATATAAAGAAAACGCTGCTTTGCATTATGTGAACATTTAAAAAGTCATTTACTCAATTTTTTCTTGAAATATATAAAATTATGTTTCAACAGAATGTTATACTTGTGTGCTTTCATGTAACATTATCATACACAATTTTTTCCTTGTGGAAAATGATTACAAAATATGTGTGACTGGAATTTAATGAAGCATGTAAAGTAAAACTCCTGTGTAATGAAGACTTTTATAGTATTTTTACGACGTTCTGCACGCGAATTGCGTTTCCCTAATCGTTTGAAATTTCTTCTATTGGACTTAATTTAATAATTAATTACAAAACGTTATTGGACTTAGTAGTATTTTTCACTAAATCTGCAATCAACTTAAATGATAACGAAAAGATAACCTCATAAGGAAAAAAGCAAAAATGTTTAACATTAAAATGCATTTATTGCCATTTTTGTCCATGATGATAATCTTAAAATCTGTTCGAAAAAGTGTTTAATTAAAGAAAAGAGAAATATTTGCAACTTTTTATATAAAAAGGTCACGAGACAAAACTTTTACATCATATCGGAAAGTTAAGAATATACAGGTGAAGATGCTTAAACGTCAAAACAATGTTGGTCTAACGTCAGAACGTTATTTGGACGTTAACGTCATATGATCTACTTTTACTAAAAACGTTGACTTTTGAGCGTCAACTTCGTCATACAGTGGTCAAAATCGACCTTATGATAGATAATAGAATAACGTTTCCAAACACATCTGCGTGCGTCATTATCGAAAGTGAACTCGTATTCAACAGACAGTCCCTTTCGAATACCAATTCTGGGAACTTTTGCTCTATCCACCAACATTCCTACATAGACATCATCCAGTCGAAACGGTTTCACCCAGTCAAAATGAAGACGCATTTTCGAAACCACGAGTCGCGATAAAACAAATCCCATTCCAGATGAGTAAAGTGGATATTTATCAAGGATCCATTCTTCTGTAGAGACGTACCATTTTGAATCTTTGTTCCTGTTAACACGTAGATTAGGACTGATCAACCCAGCATAAATTCGATCTGCGTGTACCAAGACATAAGGGTCGACATATAAAAATTTGAATAGATTCGGTATGTTGACAAACACGTCATCGTCAGCCTTCAATATAATTACAATGTTTCAGTGACCATAAAAATCCAAGCATTAATCGCCTGGAAAGATCAAAATAATGTTCAGTACGGTTCGTAATCAGCATATCTTTGAACTTCAAAGACTCCATTCTAGCTTTGGAAATGTTGTTTCCTTCGTAACCGGTCATGAAGTAGACTTTGTAGTCGACATTGTGATATTCACGGCGATGCTTGAGGAACGAACCTTGTCGAGTTCCCCCAATTCTTTCGAATGGAATATCTTCGCTTTTTGTGGGCAATATGTGAAGTTACTAAAATCAGGATTTCGCCATTACACGGAGCAATGTCTTTAGAGTTTATCAACTCAATGTTTGGTTTGCTTTTCTTCATAGCTTTTACAGAATCCATGAAAATATCGGACTTGCTTCTGACTTTCTTCGTCTCTCCTTGACTGTAGATTTGCAAGCCAGTGGATTGTGATTGTCTCCTTTTCAGGCACACAGAGAAATAGCCAAAAAGTATTAAAGCGAATATTGCTAAGCCTAAGAAGACCTTTCGAATCATGAAATAACGTAACATATTTATTAAGCAGGCTAAAGCATTGACCATAAAACTTGACTACTTGACTAAAACTGTTTTCATAAAAAAATGTACATTTGTTCACTATCTGGCATTTCAAACTCTCATTGTGATAAAAATTCTCGCAAATCAAATAACACTAGAGTCATTATTGTTTTGAAGTTGTCCTTTTTTATACTACATATAGTATAGATAGTATTAAACGACTTTAAAATAACTAATTATCTTACTTGTCGGTGAATGTATAAAAGATTTCGCACACAAAAATGTGTGTAGCAATTGCAAGAAAATGTTTCACTGGGTCTCCATAACGCTCCTTTGCAGCTATTCTATTGCATGAAAATTCGACTGTCATTTCACGGTTTTTGCCGGTTTTTGCATTTCGTGGCTTTTCAGTTTCGCGGTTGACGCAAAATATTGCAATTCGAGACATTCTATGTTTACGGCATAAAAAAAAGCATTCTACTTCCTCTAAAGTACTCTAAATAACTTTAACTCCAGTTCGACTAATTAATTAACCTTAAGGTAAACAATTTTGGTGGGAAGAAATTTTAGCGAGAACAAAATTTGGCGGATTTTCTTGGCGGGAACTTAATTAGGCGGATGGCGAATTTATTTTTTTTAATTTGGCGGGAATTTAATTTGGTGGATGCATCGAATTTGGCGGGAAATCCGCAAAATTTGTCTTTTACAGCAAAACAGCCAAAAATTTGTAACCTCAGGTTGGCATTGTTTGCCAATAAAGAAATCAAAACAAAACATTAAGGGAGACACACCTTATGCAAATTTGGAAGCTCAAAATTCATAAACACCAATATGCCATCAAATTTCATAAACAAACCAAAAAAAATTTATTAGCTTTTATTTGAAACAAAAATGCTCAAATTAATTTTCTTTTAGTAGTATACATACAGAAAGAACACAGGCATGTTCATTTGATTTTATATCACAAACACGCAAACAACGAAATTTCCAAATGCATTCCCTTTTTATTATGCACGCAACCATTCATAATATCTTATCATTGATTATACTTTTGGAACTGTTAATTGAAACTTTAGTATTTCTTGTATTTCTTTAGATTTTATGTAAACGGGTTTCCGAGACCTGCAAAAAAATTATCATTCTAATAAATTTAAATCTACACTACTTACCTCTAACAAATCATCAAGGAAGCTGCATGACAATACGTCCTGGATTTTTATCTTTCCTGAAAAAAAAACAATAATAAAAGATCTAGATTTTTCTATACAAAATTTTCATAATTTTCATTTATGACGTGATATTTTGAATCCAGCAGGGAGGGGGGGGGGGGGGCGTGTGGTCTAAAAAGAAATTATACTCAGTAAAACAGCCGGCATATATCAGATAGAAAAAAACACCGATAAATATCCTACCAGTGTGCATTGGATCAAGAAAAAAGAAGAATTTTCGAACAGCTGTGCAAACGTAAAATGAATAGAAATTCTTCTCCAAGCCATCAAGCTGTAAAATAAAATTTTGAAATAAACAATTATGGTTCCTTGATCTCAGTGTTTTATTGAGCTACAGTAAACAAAATCATGATAAAGAAAAGAAGGGGCTTTTTATAAAATGCAAGATTTTTCTCCAGATCAAAATTACTGATTTTTGCATCTCACTACATATTTCTCTTTCGTTAATATATAATTTCTTACACT
>JAUJPO010065946.1:0-12410 GCA_032270745.1 Tiaropsis multicirrata
TTTCCACCGGCTAATGGTCGCGAAAACTTATGGTAATTTTTGCAGTTATTTGGACATGCCATAAGTTGCCCGAGTTGGTTTTATTATTGTTACAAAATTCGAGTCTTTGGCGAAATCCCTAATTTTTCATATATGATAAATTACAGAATGGAAATCATGAATTGCTCAAACAGTGTTGTTTCAACGTCAGAAACAATGTTGAAATAACGTTGTGTGTCTGCCGTACCATCATAATAAACCCAAGGCGAAAATTTTTTGTCTATGTACACCTCACCGTCACTTTCTAGCTTTTCACATGTTTTGTGATGAAAATAAAACGTTTCGTACTAACTTTTTCAACATTAATGCATCGCAATTTTCGTTTCCCAACATCAAGACTTTGGCGAAAGCCCCACTGGCACCTGTCAACACTGGAAGTCCTGTCCTACATTAAGATAATAGATATTTTTAGTCGTATATTAAACAGAAAATAATATAGGCAAATGATACGGTTTCAAGTCTTTTCATTAGGGAGAAGACGCCCTGTAATTGTAAATTTTCAAAGCCCCAAAAATTAGTTTGTTGCCGTATAGAGAAAGAATTAAGTGACTGTAGAGTATTTTGTTGAGGATAATTTTTCATTAAAATGAGCTAAGCCAAATTTTCAATGTCCATCTATCCAGTAACCTGTAATCTCGGACGGAATTTTATTCCTTCTTTCAAGTTTGATGTAAATAAGGTCAGCTATTGCTACCATATGCCAACAGACCACTTTCAAAAGCATTGAAGTGAAGATGGCAGGTATACTGTATTCAACCTTATATATGAGCTTGTGAACTGAAACTGAAAGGTTGGTTATTAGCTCGGTGGATAGCATAGATTCTCCTCTTATTTAGAGCCTCTTCCGATTTTGGGACTTAACAAGGGTCAAGATTTAAAAAATATCTTATGACTACGTGTTGAAAGGGTTGAGATTTGAACATATTAGTGGTTAAAAGGGTTAAAATTTAAAAAAAGATCTTACGTGTTGATATTTAGTAAAAAGATGAAATGGGGGAGCAACAGTTTGTAGATGGGATGTGAGGGTGAAACCGAATGATGAAAACCCGTAATGAAATCACCAGCCACCAGGTGTGTTTGCACTAAAAAATGAAGAAAGAGTTCATTACAAAAGTCTCTAAAAATCGCTTGAAAAAAGAGACGTCTTGACGTTTTGTTCTCCAGACTTTACCACGGAAAGCTTAAGTGGTCTCAAATTGGCATGTTTACAATCTCCATAGGTTAATTCCCAGAATATATTTACTTAATTAGGTGTGACCACTATGCAAATGATACATTATGATCCGCCCTATTGGCCACCCCAGTGAAAAACTGCTATAATAGAAAGAACAATTATTGAGCTATCCCAAATTTTCGGAAACTAAAAATTTTCACCGCAATGAAAACTGAAAGAATGCTGACTCAATCAACATAAAAAACCACCGAAAATGAATTAAAAAACGGAAAAAACCACACTCCTCCACTAAATTGAATAACAATAAGGTCTTACTAAGATGGGTAACAGGCTCGTGGTAGTTCGAATCAGCCACACCAAACCAAAACTTTGCAAGTAACCACACTCTTTCTTCGTCAACCGGTGGTGGGTAAAAAACCTGAAAACAAAAAGGAATTTCAATGTTTGGTTGAAATGTTATTGAAATTGGTTTAAAGTTGGCATAAAACCAAGTCCCAACTCCATGCAACTAAGCCATTAGACCAGTGAGATGCGCATTTTCGTCCTAAAAAGTCCTTTCACCGTACCACAGTTCTTTGACTACATAGACAGTTCTAGTCCGAGATTACCTCATTTGAAGGCTTTTAGAAACAGTTCAGGCTAGAGATTTTGGTGATCATCAGGTTTGTACGATTCAATTCGTTTTCTTTTGTCTCTCAGTCTGAAATTGTCATTAGAGAAACCAAGGTCAGAAAAGGAATCACCTTCGCTTGTTTAAAAAAAAAGAATTTAAATAAGGTAACTAAGTTTCACGATTTCTTTTATACAACTTAATCGATCTTTCCTAGATCTAATCGATGTTCCGTCATAAAGTCTTTTGTCTCATGCGGTTGGTCTGACCTGCTACATGAGACAAAAGACTTTATGAGGGAGGGAACATCGATTATTACATCAACTGAGTGCTGCTTAGAGAAACCTTGTAGTCTGAACGCGGCCTATGAAAAGAGGAAAAACCGTTGTCACATGCCATTAGCCTTAATGGTCATAAATTAATCTTATTTTTAAAACTTCTGTGTTGTCTAAGGGTTAAAGACCATTTTCTATATTTGCCAGAACACTTTTTAATGTCTTGTTTCCTTTATGGTATATAAATAATTTGTCATGTTTTGAAAACGAATGACTTCAGCTCCACTTGTTTACTTACTGGATTTTCTTCACTTGGCTCTTGAAAGATTTGGATTGCGATGGGCACCAAAACACCATCACATCTTGAATAGAACAGTGCAAACGGGCATACCATTTGCTGAAAAAAGAAGATTAACCAGATATGATTTAACTCACAAAAACCAACTCGCAAGTTTGGCATCTATTTAATACAACTCGCACTTCTATTGTGTAACTTGTGACTCTTGTGTGTTAAAATATAATTTGAAAGCTTGCGTTTTTAATTTGCAACTCGCATGTTATCACATCATCAACAAATAGGTATATTAGTTTTATATTTCGCTATATTTACATTGTTCATGGTTTAGACATATACACGCTTTTGTTATTAGAATGTCCTAAGAATAATGCCATCTTAAAATTTTTAAAGGTCAAATTTATTTTTGTAAATTGGCTTCTAAATACATCTAAAATCTTTCTCAGGCTACTTCAACTAGCCTATTTTTTTCTCCAAAAGGCTAAATATTTTCATCATGAAGGCAAAACAAACACTATTCCTGTGTATAGACATACCTCGTTAGATCCAGGCATAACATATTCTTCTAAATCCTTATAGTCAACGTAAAACAATTTGTCACCTTCGATTTGTTCGGATAAGGACTTGCCTTCCAAAAACAACCTTATCTTCTCCTCCTCCACTTTAAACCTGAAACATTTTATAGAGTTCATTTCATTACACTGCTTCCGGGGGGGGGGGGATTTAAAAATCGAGCCTTGTGAATTTTTATATAATGATGATATCCATTACGTAATCTTTTGTACGGAAATGTCCTTAAAAGTCAGATTTTTGTCGCTAGTTTTGGTGAAAAACATCTGGATTTTTGGGATATTCCCGTATAAAACATTACGTAATGGATATCATAAGTTTTGGCAATTTTTTTCTGATTTCACAACCCGGAAAGACTTTTCAAAAGGCTGCAATGCCATTTGTTGAAAATTATGACCTCTTGAGAGACTTAATTTTGATTTGTTTTTGTTCTTTGTTAGAAATTCTAATTTTACCTCTTTGGGATGCCACCATCTTTCTTACAACCACGAATTTTAGTACAGTTTGGTCCAATCATACGTAATGCTGCAAATTTCTCGTCTGATCGCCAGTTTTGGTGACCCTTAAGTAGGAATCAGATTAATAAAGGAAAATTTAAGTAATTTGATCATAAAGAAGAATCGACAATTTAGACTAAAAAATATGCCTATTTATTTAAAAGTCACGAGTTCTGGTAACTCGCAACTCGCAACTATGGGAAAGAATAACTGAGAACGTTGTTTCAACGTCAGATGTTGAAGTAACGTACTGTGCCTGCTTGAAATATATATTTTTGAAATAATTATAAACGACCGCAAAAATTGATAGTTTTTTCTCTTACCGAAGGCACGTCAAAGACATTTAAACGACCGAAAAACAGTTGATAGAAATCAGCAAACGATTTGAATTTTTCCGGATAGAACAACTTTTTAAATAAACCAGAAACTTCACTGCCAATTTGTGTTATACCAATTTCTTTCTGTAAAATGGAAAATAGTAGCTGATTATAATTTGATAAAGATTTGTTGAAAACTGAAAACATGGAAAAAATCGTCCATAAACTATATTGGAGATTTCAATTCTTGGAGGGGAGATTTTCCCTAAAAACATGTAAATCGCTATGTTTGTGTGTCTCAAACTGATGTAATAAACAACACAACAAATTTGATACACTTCATTCACAGGTACTCTGGCCTAATAATTTTTAATGACGTTTTAATTTTATGACATCCCATTAAGTGGTATGGAGCCGTTTAAAATAGCACTCCTCAAAAAAAAAGTTTTAAATCCATTTTAAATCGCGGTACTGACTCGGCATGCACAAAAACATAAGTTTAAAAAATGTAAATTAAAGACGGAGGTTTGTGCCAGTGTGTTACTAAGGTTACATAGATTGGTTATGATAAGTTTGAATCCTTTCAAACAGCGTCGGTGTGAAATCAAGTAATTTATTACCGTGTAATGTCTAGTGAAAACCTCTTCAGGCGGAAGTTTGGTCACCTAAAAAGTAAGTAATAGTCAAACCTTTTACAATCTTTGAAACTCTCTGCATTATTTTTGATTTGTTTTAATATTTCAAATCGATGACGATACGTTTCGTGAAGATTTAAAATGTTTATACGAACGTTATAAATTTTTCCCAGTAGGGAAATTTCAACATTGTTTCAACGTCCAAATGACGTTCTGACGTTGAAACAACGTTGTTTGGACGTCAAAACAATGTTCTGTGCCAAACGAAGGTTGGATAGATTTGAATATCAAAACTAAATTCATAGATTAAATGCTGGTTTTCACTCAGCGCGCGCAGCTCTCGCATTGTTTTGTACTGGAAATTCCTTATAAAAGATTACGTCATTTAAATAAAAGAGGTGCGCATTACAGTCATTTTTAACCAATGGAATGGCTTCATTTATTTTAAGGCCAATGATGGTATTACGTCATTAAAAAAAAGGCGAGAGCTGTGCACGGTGAGTAGAAACAGGCATTAGAAAAACTCACACTTCTGGGCATTCCTTTGACATGTCCAATAGGTGCATAATCGAAATGCTTTTGTTTGATTGCTAATTCATCTTCGCGTTGTTTGTAAACACCTGGATTGTTGGCTTTGACAATCTGAGGTAGCTGGGAATCATACTTTTCGAAATGCATCGGTTTGTTGGCAGGCATCCATCGGTTTAAGGGGAAATGAACTTTTCCTTAAAATGAAAGACCATACGCAATAGTTTATGATTGTTCAAACTAAGTGGGGACAAACTTGGTGGAGCGCGGATGAATTTTTGTGGGGAAAATTTAGGCAGCAGCACTATTTATCCGCAAAGACTACTTCACGAGAAATTTACGGCAAAACATACAAATAACTTGGCCACCTTTCTCGGGATTTGATATTTTCAAGCAGTTAATATTTTAGGATTAAATTGTGTCATCTTTTGGAAACGTTGCGACCAGAAGAAGCCTTCTGAAAAATTAGTTTTGAAAATGATAAAAAGTGTTATGAATTAGCCTTAACCCTTTAACTGGAGCTTTTAAAAAATATTTAAAATATTCAAATTTCAAAGAACCGTCAAGGCTAGTAGCAAAGAGAGATAAACAAAGAATTTGGTACCGTTAGAAACGTCTTTTCATTTTTGTCTTTAAACAATATAGTACGAAGTGGTCTCAAACTAGCCAAAAGACCGTTGGTAAAATTACCTTTTCAGGACGCACATTCGCTCTTTTGAGTTATATATAAGGGTTAACTTTTATGAGCGTATTTACAAAATACCAGGACACAACACAGCCAGTGAGTGGCAGCTCTAACGGACGGAAACACCAGCCACCGACAGTTCTAACATGGGAATTTATAGGAAAACTTTTTACCTTCATCTTCATGGGTTATGGCAATATGTTCAACAAACCAATCATCGTAAAGTCCCTTTTTATCACGATGAAGAATGATAGCGTGCACTTTACCTGGAAAATCAAATAAAAGTCGTACAATTTCTTATCTGTATATGTTTATAAAATACATCGAGCCTGAGATTTAGTGAAATTATTTTCCAAAAACTATGAATTTGAGAATTTGAATCTTCCTAATGAAAGCCTAGACCAAAGGAAGTAATTTAGGCATATATTTGAGGTTTGGAGGGGTAGCAAGTTTAAGGAAATGTGGAACAAAGTTAAGAACATCCGAGTCTCAACTAAAGTTTTGATGTTCTTATAAAAAGCGTGCTACAACCCTGGCCATAATAATTGGAACAGCACTCTTATTAATTTTATTAGTATATCATACTGGTTTAGGGCGTCTTTTCACCTCCCCTCCATCAATATTCAGATTTCGTCCTGAGTTTATCAACATTGCAGAAGGGGGAGAAGGAAAGGGCTCGGTAGTTCGTCAAATAAAGAAATTCCAATATTTAATGGTCATGATTGTAGATGTTGACACATTCTGCGCGCGTTTTGTCTGTACGCAGGCCCGATATCTACGAAAAATTCAAACGTTAATTTTTACAGAAATTCTGTGTTCCCAGTTGCCAATTTTTAGTTTGATATTTTGCAAGTTAGTAAAATCGTAAACAAGCGTGCGGTGAACCGTGGGTGAAGATTTGTGAAATATTAAGGCAAAACAGACAGTCTGCACAGAGTATACTTAGCGAATGATAAACGTGAGGTAATACTCTGGTACAGAATGGTGCGCACCACGCTCTACTCTGAAGGGATGCAGGGAATATAATAATATAAATAACTGGGGTTTACAGCGCAGCGTCCCTTGAGTGAAGCAAAAGATTTGTTTGGAGAAGCACCGCATAACAAAACAATTGTGGGTAAATGTAGTATAAAACACATCTGTCTAAGTAATCCAGTGTACTTTATTTTTTAAATGGGCGAGATAATTACCATAACTCTTAAGGGAACTAATTTTTGACGGGAACTAATTTCGCTAATTTTCGGTTTTTGACAAAACTGCGAAAATGAGTTCCCTCGAAAATCTTCAAGCCTTGGATACTGCGAAAATTAATTCCTAGATGAAAAATAGTCTAAAAACAACATGGATAACTATTTCAGTGGAAATTAAGTTGACGATCTTAACCTTCTTCCTCAACCTAATCAGTCTAGAAACACAACAGAAATCTTATCTTGTTAATATTGAGTTATTTTTTCGCCCTAATACACATTTCCCGAGATGTTTTTTGAAACTTCCGACTTCTTTGTTACAATGTTTGAGTGTTTCACTTTGATATAATAAAAAATCTGTAAAAAACTACAAAACAAATAAACAAAGACTTATCTAAAAATCCCTTCCGGTTTTCGAGTTATTTTAATTTAAATTTTCTTTTTAAACAAAAGAATTAAATGAAAACGAGACCGGGCTGTATGTTTTGATTTTTATAAGACATTTGACCGTGAACAAATAAAAGTGATCATATAGAGTGCTAGAAAAGAGCTTTTGAGCTCAAACTTTCAGGATTGATTCGTCTCTATAGGCCCTATAGTGCAATCACAAATATATAAATTTCGATTTGATTAGAAAACCTTTAAAAAATACCAAAATCTCGGGAAAGGTGTATTATAGTCATTTCTTATGCTAAAATAGTTTCCCGTGGAAACTTTACTGGCCTCCGTTTAAAAAATTGATGGGATGACACAATTTAGTCGGTTAAAATGTAGTTGGGATATCAAAATTTCTATGTTTTTCAATGTGGATGTGCCTATTTTCCAGTGCGGATACTATTAAAAAAAATATCTTAAATCTAGTGTAAACGTACTCTTTTTGACAAGCTGTTTTTTTTTTACCATTAATAACTTATTAAAGACATTAAAGGAATTAAAACAATTAAAGGACAAGGAATTTGAAAAAGATGCTGAGATAGCCGAGGAAAGATATAATTCTATTTGATAAAATATTTCCCTGTTTGAATGCTATGATTATTGCATTGTTAGTAAGAGTATAGTCTACACAGCCCCATGCTTTTGAATGAAAGTCGTTTGTTGTTTTGGTGTTTGATTATGCGCATTCACAGTAAAACTCACGACTTAAAAAGCGTGCATATCCCGGTTTCGAGGTCAAAGAATTAAGAACATGTTACGATGTTAAGAACATCTTTGGAGGCTATGGATTCATCAAGAACATTTTTTATTGATTATGTACACATGAATTAGAGGAGGCTTTGGAGGCTATGGAGTCATCAAGAACCTTTTTTATTGATTATGTATACATGAATTAAAAGACTTAATTGAAACCAAAAAAGCTAACAGCATTAGAAGGCTTTCTTCGCATTTTTTTTTCTGATTAAAAAAACATTTAAGTCAGGCTTCATGATAAATAAAATAAAATAATTAAAGGACAAACTTACCGAAATCTTCATTTGTATACACATTATAATCGTCTTCATTTCCGTATTCAAAATCATTGTAAAATAACCGCTTTAACGAGTGCTTATCCGATGATTTCCCCGATTCGTCGATCAACACAACCTCAATGGTTGCATTTGTACCCGATTTTTTTGCTTTTCCGGTTTTAACGGTGATTTTGTATTTCTTGGTGTTGCTCTTGCTGAAAATGTAAAACCATTTTTAAATTAAAAATTTCATACTTACAGTATAGCTTGGAAACCACCAACTTTGATCACAGTCAGTATAAAAAGCCCGCTCTGGAAGTCTTTTGTATTCGACTTTATTGTTTACTTGCGAAAACAAATTGGTTTCTTTTGCTCATTTTTCGATCATATGATAAAAAATAAACCAATCCCAAGAGAAGATAATGGTAACTTGATCATTAAGTGAGCGAATTCTCATTTGACTTTTGTCATAAACAAAGAAAAAGTTGACAAAAGGTTATATCAATTGCCAGACCAGTGAACTTTTTACCAACTATGTAATCATAAAAAAGAAGAAGCAGGGTATACATGCTAACAGTGCTATCATTATTAAGGTGGCATCAAATACATCAGTACAGTAGGTCAATCTGAAGTTTTATACTCAGAGGAATACGTTTAACATACCGGGTGACTAAAAAAGAACTTTTCAGGTTTGACGGCGTATTGGAGCCTTAATAATTATGCAACAAACTCAAACTTTCTTTCGAGTGATAGAGGAGGTCTAACTTAAAGTTTGAGGTTTCCAAATGAATGAAGTTTTTTTTGAGTCACCCGGTATGCATACATAAACAAAACGTCATACCTGAAAAGCCCCATGTTCGATACTTGTAATACTTTATGATCTTGAGAGGTGCCTAAAAGTAAAACAGAAAAAATTATGAACTTCCGGTTCGTACTCTGCTGGTAGAAAAATTTGATAGTTAACATTTTTTCCATTTTTGATTCATGATATTCATTTCGTAATCTTTTTAATTTTCCTACAAAAAGATTGTGGCATCTAACTTTTTGAGATGGTTCTGTTGAAAAGATTGCACAATTGATATCATCTATATAGCGGCAGTATTCCGAAGAAAATACGATAAGCTTTAACAGGCCAACGAATACTGAATTTAAGAGTTGCTTATACTACAGCAAATAATAACACCCAGGAATGCATATATAAAGGGTATTCCTTTCGACTTGCAGCCCTAACCCTAACTGGAATTGAAAGTAATCTCTATTATACATTTCAAAAGATTCCCATGAGTATCTTATTATTTATCGGAAAGTGAAGAAATCAAACCCTCCAACGACGTAGAAATAATAGTTGATCGTTAATCCCTCCAAGCCTTAAAGTCAGTAAAGCCACACGAAGTTCTCTCAGGTAAGATCTCTTAAATAGTTTTCTAAATTAGACTTGCTTGAAAAATGAATGTCCAAAAACTTTCTTACCGATAAAATTTTGACTGCTACTTTCAATCCAATTAATCACTTATTAAATGATGAATCAAAACGGTTAAAAAATTACCGTATTTATAGCCCTATATAAACTAGGAAATATAAAACTAAGTGTAAAAGAAAAATTAGGAGAGATTTCAATTCAATTGTTTTTTATCATCCCGTCCTTTTTTAGTATTATTTATAATTCCTAAATTGACAAGTTCTTTTTATTCTTCTTGTAGGAAGTTTAGATTAAGAGGATTTAATTAAGTCTGCTATTTTCAAGTCGCCAACGCGTTTGAGTTTATAAGCTAATCGTAGTTACGCTTCCTTGTGAATTCACATATTTCAGCAACTCTATACTGGCCTATATTGTATTTAAAATTCAATCCTTTATAATAGTAATTGAAAAAAGAAATTTGGAATGACTAGCATTCTAATTCTCTATCGGAGGACGGTGTGTTCTTTTGAAGCATTTCTTCCTTTTATGGATTAAGCTGCTCATTCATCAGCATTTTTTTTGAAAATTCTGAGAAGTTTCAATTCAATTGTTTTTTATCTTTCCCAGGATTTAAGGCTATTTTCGACCCATGCATTTTTATATGATAGTTCCTTGATCTGAGTCAAAATTTGAATTTTTGGTGGCGCTTTTATTGTTTAATCTGACGGATGCTATGTATGACTAAGAAAAGTGACTGTCCTGTTTTTCCGTTGTTTTGGCAGTCCCCTCGACCACTTCTTCGCCAGTGCGGAAAAATATGCGAGCACTACTCATCGAAAAGTAAGTAATTCAAATTCCTAAATGAGAAAGGACGGTATGATGGTATTTTTTAAGCGGAAACATTAGACAAGTCGACAATTGACGGGTTGAGTATGATCTACCTTATCGGACAAAACAATGTCGGACCTTTTTTTCGTCGGGCAAAATTATTCGTCGTACATAATTTTCGTCACTTTTGTCCGACATTTTTTCGTCCGATAACGTATTCACGATTACATTTCCTCGTTACATGTATTTCATTATACTGTATTCAATTTTTATTCTTTTAAATTTGATAAATTAATTCAAATATTTAAAATGACTAACATCTCACTATCTGTTTTTCGTTTCTTTTGTGAAGATTAATCCGTCCAGAAAATTATACAAAAAAGCCTGTTCGTATAATGTGTGCGACTCAGTGGTAGATATACAGAAGGTTCTCAAACATTTTGACAGAGTTTGTTGTCTTTGTTATTTGGTCAACTTTCTTCATCAAAAAATATCTTCTACCTTCTGTATTCACCTCTGTTGTTTTTTTGAAAATCTTTGCCAAAACTGGGGGGAAATGGTCGAAAAATGCACTGTAAGGGACATTCATTACTATGTGCTTTTAGTTTTTAGTACTGTACCCGCTCTATAGCACAAAGAAAAAGGGGTGTTACGAAAGCCAACAAATCTGAGGGCTAAATTTATTGTTTAACTAACTTATTATTTCGGTAGAAAGAAATTAAATCAGCCGAGGCTGGAAGGTCAGCCAAAATAGTGAGTATATATGGATTAACTAAGTAAATATGTTTGATGCGCTGATAAAGTGGAGTTAAGTTTTGATAAACTCCCTTGGGACTTGGGAACCATAGCGCTCAATTCAAAACGAGGCAGTCATCTTTGTTCGTGACGTAATTTATGAAAAAGTCTATTACAAAGCTGGCACAAAAATAATTAGCAATGCACACAACGTCTATCACAAGGTTGAAGACTTATTTTAAATAGCAGAATAATTCCAGTATAACGTTATATTTTTACTTTTAACCCCTCAATGCTTTTGAAAGTGGTCTGTTCGCATATGGTAGCAATATGTGATCTTCCCGGGGAATGAGGGTGGTGCTACCCTAGCCGGCCGACAGAGATGTGCTGCTGGGGTTCGAAAAAATGGACTCAAAGTTCGCGAAAAAGGGACCTTGAACGGGACCGAAGTGCCAAAGTTTCCTCAAAATGTTCTACTTTTTCCCAAAAGGCACCCTATGAGGGAAAGACCATTGTATTTTCGTATTTTTGCGACCCTGAATGGGACTCTAGATAGCTAAATTATGGATCCTGAATAGGACTCTAGGTGAAAAAGGTACCCTAACCAGCGGCACATCTCCGTACCTTTTTTGCCTAAGTACCCCCCCCCCCCCTCCCCGGTTGACCTTTACTTACATCAGCCTTTTGGCCGATATTGTACAATAATATATGAATAAAGACGTACTGTAATAAAGCAATAGAACTGGTATGTTTTATAATGATAGAAAGCTTTCTTGAAAGTATCATATAATTTTGTTCACCCAATGAAAAGTTATGACCGTTCAAAGTTTACTGACACTCTCATGCATCATCTAATTTGTAAAAAAATCTGCCTAAAAATACTTTAAAACAAAGAAAAAGAAAAAGAAGAGCCAATTAAAAGCAAATAGTACTTCTAATTATTATAATGTTTTAATTCAATAAATGAAGGATGTATGCAAAAGTTAAGGGCTCTGACCATAGTCAAAAATTAAATTTCGAATTTAAAAATGAGATTTTGGCTAAAATTCCTTTGAGAAATTTAGCAAAAATCTGCTTTTACAGGAATCTTTTTTCACGAATTCCTTCATGAGTAATTAACTCTTTCTACACTGCCCAAGCCAAAATCATGCATGTAGGAATGACGTCTTCTTCACCTTATAGCCTCTGTTA
>JAUJPO010065957.1:0-12408 GCA_032270745.1 Tiaropsis multicirrata
AGTATAAGGTATGTATCAGGCTTATGCTACTCTCGAACTTTTTCTTTCGCATTTCTCGAACTTTTCGGTTGGGTGGTAGGGTACTGATTCAATAAAGAAGTGAAAAGGGTTGTTGGAAATTGTCCAATAATTGTTCATAAAAAAACAGGTTAATATTTTGAGTATTTAGGGGAAGGACCCCTTGATCGAAACTTTTGATAGACTTAACAGTTTTGTCATGAAACCTTTGCAGGGTGCACTAAGTCATGAATGATTTTTTATAATTCCCAAAATAGGAGCCCTCTAAAACATGTTTTTCCCAAATCTTGTGTGCAAAACCCATCAGCCTAAAATTGCCCACTTTGCAAAAACTAGTCCAAATTCTTGACTTTTACAAAATAAGATTTTACTGACCCAAATATTTTTTTGCTTCACTCCGGGCCGGTCTCTAAAATACACACATCTTTATAATCCTATATATCCAGACTGGGAAATGGTATTAACAAGAGTTAGACATTGAAAAAATGACCCTGTCTGCTATCAAAATCTCAAGTGAAAATACTGCAGATTGACAGCTTAAGGGTCTTTCTAAAAGGGTCGCTTTTTGGCAATTTTGAAACAAAATTGTCCAAAAAGTCTCTCTAAGGCCAACCCTAAAAGTTCGTTTCCGCGTTACCGGGTGACGAACAAGAAAACTCAAACGGGAGGCCGGAAAATTTGACATTTTATCTATGATGTGATGGTGTGTTTCAGTTCAAAAACTTTAACTTTTTTTGTTAAAGATGTTTGCTTGTTTGCTTTTTCAAAATTTCAGAAATTCTCACACTCACTCAAGTTTAGTATTTTTTTGCGGCCGTTGACCTATAAAAAAAATTTATCACCCGGCAGGTAACGCGGAAACGAACTTTTTTTAGGGTAGGCATTAGGGTCACTTTTTTAGTAAAAATTAGTCTCTCCTCTCTAATCTAAGGGTCGTGTTTGAGGGTTCTGGGCCGCACATACTCGTTATCCCTCAACCATTAAACAAGCACTATTCAACACAAAACATATAAAGAAAATCACTTACTTTCTTCGCCCATTGTAAGCGCATGCTCAATGGCTTGATGGCAACGTCTCAACGGCGTTCTAAAAGAAAGACAAATAAGAAAATACAATCACATCTAATACTGACAGACCATCCAGATCAAAAACGGGCCCAAATCTTGGGATTTTAGGACATTTTTAGCTAAATTTTAAGACAATTCTGATATAAATTTTAGGATATTTTGGGACAAAATCTTTAAAATTAGGACAATTTACTTTAGGACAAATTTCTGAAAATCTCAAATTGTAGGACATTTTAGGATTTCAGGACGGCTGGGAAACCTGTACTAATTGAACTGTAATATACTGATTATTTTTCTTTTGGAAAAGCATTAGCACTTTATATAGGGTAAAGAAGGCAAAATAAAGAGCATTTTGTGTTACATAATAAACTTTACATACCGATTGAAATAGAATTGTGCATCTACATATTGATGTTCATACGTCTCATGGAAATGATTGTCAAACCTCAAGAATATCGTTTCCGCTTGGATCTAAATCAACAAATAATATTCCGTAAGCAGTGCCGTAGTTATCGGGAGGGACGCCTTGGGTCCCCTAAAATCCCCATTTTGCTGACCCGTTGGCCATAACCACGGGGCCTTTTTAGCATATATGCAAATTGAGACCATGTCGTTCTTTAGTACAAAAGTCTCTAAAAATTGCTTGAATAAAAGAGACCAATTTTTGTCTCGATGCTTCGTTCTCCAAACTCGTTTAAGAGACTTTACTATGAAAAACTACAATGGGCTCAATTTGGCAGCTTCATACCCTCTTAGATAATAGCGAGGTTACGCAAGGGGTTATTTAGCATAGGACGTGAAATGTACGACTTGAACCTGTACATAACCCGACCCAGCTAAATCTCGTTGCGTATAATCCTCAATAAGTTATGTACAGGTTGAAGTCGTACATTTCACGTCCTAAATAGCCCCTTGAGTAGTCTACGGCACTGTTTAAAAGACAAGCAATATTAAAAAAAAATATCGGGTGAATCAAAAATAAATTATATCGGACGTTTGGTGACTTCTTGGGGCCGAAAATATTCTTCATTGAAACCAAAATAATATTGTACACCATTTTCGAGATATGCAAAATAATTGTAGAATTCATTTCCAAATCACGATTGTTGTGTGACCTCAAGAGATTTTTTAGGAAGAATACAAATTGATGTGTAATATCATCTAACAATGTTTAATTTGTTTGAAAACGAGGTCAAGAACTTCTTTCTTTTTGCATCTCAAGAAGAGGACATTGTGCAGAATCCTAGTTGCAAAAGCTGTCGAGAATAAACGAAAATTGAAACAACCCCATTCGAGAATACTGGCATTTTATTAAAAGCGAGGTTAAAAATATCCGAGATAAATCACCATGACGACGAACGGCGAACGGGTCTTTACAGTCTAGGCTCTAGATAGCGTACATTTCTACAGGCTATTAGTTCGTGTAACAAGGTAGACTTAACCTGTGAATAAATATCTCATTTGTTCAAGAACGGAAAATAGTGAGAATTTTCGTTCTAGAACAAAGGAGATATTTTTTACCTCTACACTGACTAGCCTGTAAAAAATGTGCGCTATCTAGAGTAGAGGCTGCGAAGACCTGTTCGTGGCCGTGATTCATCTCGGATACGCTAACAAACTCATACCTCGTGAACAAAACCCTCATATGTTGGTGAATTGACTTGTCCTGAGAAAGAGATGAAAATTATATAGGTTTTTATATAAGAATTTCTTTCTTTACGCTATACGTACGACGTATGAAAACAAGGGATCATCGGATGATGTGTATAAATGATGATGAGAAAATTCATTTCAATAATGAGCTCTCCTGTTACGTCAATGTCTTTATTCCCTTAACTCTTTCTATACCACCACCCTCCTAAAATCGTTTAGTTCCTATTGGGCTTTTGCATGGGGATTAGATACCATTGGGATGTCGATTTTTCTTAACACCAACCCCCCTAGATATCCTAGGATATTGAAATTTTTGAACCCCTCACCCCCTGGATATCCTTGGTTATCAGATTCTTACCCCCTGGATATCCTAGGATATTGAAAATTTCGGACCGCTCTGGATATCCTATTATATTCTCAACAGGGGGATATGGACTTTTTCTATAATATGCAATCCGTCAAAAAGTATCTGCGCCTCAAGTGATTCACCAGTACTGAGTTTGAAAATTTCAAATTAGATATTGCGAATGCAATGTCGGACAAAAGGTTGTAGACTTTTTTTAAATGGCAAAAAATCAGCGAAAACACAGTATAACTTCCCCTTCAACCCCACTTGTTGCTTTTGAAAGTGGTTTGTTTACATCTGGTAAGCTGACCTTATTTACATCAATGTTGAAGGAAGGAGCTCATTTCTAAAAGTATACGGACCTTTTAGCTGACAATGTGGAAACAGATCTTTACGGAAAATGAGCTTTTAGATATGAGGTCTGCTATAAACAAAAAAATCATGGCTCCTTATTATATAGCTGGATCAAAATAAACTGCAAAACGAAAGTTTTAAAATAGAATAACCAGCATAACTTTATTCATTGAAAAAATTCTCATTTTCTTCCAACCAAATCTGATTTAATCTTCCATCCTCTTGATCATGACCTTAATCACATTTTTTGTATAGAATTTTTAATGCTCAGATCACAAACAAAGGGACTAATCCCAATCTGTGTTTAGCCTCATCCTATCATGATATAGATTAACAGCATTACCTCATTAAAATACCGACATTATTGAATTACACTGCATGGGGGTCGAGTCGGAAGAGAGATCGTTTTAATTGATATTCTTGTAAACATATTTAAAATTAACCATAATTTGAAGGTTTTTTTTTTTTTATTCAAGCGCATGCGATCTGATGGCGAGATATTAATGAGGAGGTTGGGCTTTCGGGTTTGTAACATCGATAAAGTTGTATAGTAGTTGTCTATCTATTATGTAGATGTTAGGTATCTCTTGTAGATGTTAGGTTTCCAGGTAAATATCTTTGTGCCGGTGGAGATTGAATGGAAAGTAAAATGATTGCTTGTCACTCATATTACTAGGAATACATTAAATAAAATATCTATAATATAAACTTTGACATTGGCATTTTATTGTGTATTGTTAGCCAAGTGTTAAAGGTTATTCTTTGCCGATCATATTGTATCAGAGAATGCTAAATCAGCAATATTCACTGTAGTGGGAAGCTGTTTCATTATTGAGTGTGAGCATAAGTCGATATAAAATACACTGGTCTGGCAATGTATTGATATATCTTTTTGTCAACTTTTTCTTTGTTTAAAACAAAAGTCAAATGTCAATTTGCTCACTTATTGATCACGTTACCAATATGTTCTCTTGGGATTGGTCTATTTTTTTATCACATGATCAATAAGTGAGCAAATTAAACCAATTTGCCGACGCAAGTTCAAAATGTAAACAAAAGACAAAAACAAAAGACTTCCAGACCGGGGTTTTTATTGGGATGCCAATGGGATGCTTTTTTCTCATTATTGATCACGTTTTACCAAGATCTTCTATTGGGATTGGTCTATTTTTTAATCACGTGATCAAAAAGAGGTCAGATTGAAAAAAAAGCCTCTTCCAAACTGCATTTTTAATACTGACTCTCACGCTCAACTTTGTCCAAATAACGTTCTGACGTTGGAGTGACGTTGTTCGGAACTTTCATATGCCTGCTAGCATTTTTTTGATAAGTTTGTTAAAATCTGAAAAATAAAAGCAAGTTTGTTCTGACTGGCTTTTGTGGCCCTGATGTAATGTCGGATATGTGATCTGAGGGATAAGCCCCAATAAGCTATCCAGTAAATTATCCTTTGCTCTGATGTGATATGATATATAAAAACTACAATGAAAATGGAATGATTTAAACAATATAACAATAAAGTGACATGTCCCGCCGCCAGGCACGGAACATTTTTTTAACGTTCAAACAACCTTGCTTTAACATCAGAACTTTATTTGGAATAACGTTGTGTGTCTGCTGGGTAAAATGATGCGTGATCAGACTTGTTTGATTAACCTACTAATAGTCCAGTAGAATTTGACCAAATTAGGGTCAACCTAGAAATAATTATTATAAAAGGTTTCTATATACTGTTGGAAAGATAATTTCATCAGCTTACGAATGCCGAATACGGTCAATATTTTCGTCTTGGGGGGAGAAAGTTATGACCCAAAGAATGAGAGGGGTCTTTATAGGTAGTGAGCCCTTAGAAACGTTAATTTTAAAGTTTTAAATTGATTTATTTTGCATGTCTAGATCTCGAGATATTAGACTTTGAAATTTTGCTGACTCAGCATATTTTAGCGTATTGGCTGGTTTTTTGCTGAGTCAGCAAAATTTAAAAGTCAAATATCTCGTGATCTAGACATGCAATCTCAACAAATTATACCTTTAATCGACAGTACTCATCGAGGAGCTCCTGATGAGAGTTTCAACCCCTCATTCATCTCTGAAAATTGCTGACATCAGCAAGAAAAACCGCCATTTTTAAGCCATTTTGGTCATTGTCTCGGTATGTGGTTGACGAAATTTTACAAATGACCCCATTTTGGACATCTACTCTTCGAGCTCTATCAGATGGAACAGTCACAGTCAAAATAAATCAATTTAAAACTTTAAAATTGACGTTTCTAAGGGCTCACTACCTATAAAGACCCTTCTCATTCTTTGGGTCATAACTTTTTTTTCCCAAGACGAAAAAATTGAACATATTCGGCATTCGAAGTCTGATGAAATTATCTTTCCAACGATATAAAGAAACCTTTTATAATAATTTTTTCTAGGTTGACCCTATGGACAAAATTCTACTGGACTACTCGGGTTTTTCAAATCGTTAAAGAAAATCAAGAAGCGTTGTTTGTCGAGTTCACCCATATAGACTATAATACACCACAGATTCAAAAACTGTTGACGAAAGAGTTAAAACCGAGATGAAAAGTGCAGAAACCCAAACAGAATGCTCAATTCAAATACCAGAGATGGAAACAGACGAACAAACACAACCAGAACAAAAGAATTGAGCAAACACCACAATCGAAAAATTCACACACAGAAAATGTTGCCCCAGTTGTTCACGATCGAATTTTGTTGCACAAACGCAATCAGAATGTATTATACAAATGCCCAAACGATGGACAGTGGAAGGAAGTCAAAACTTTGGGTCCTGCAGGAAAAAAAGGTGGACTTCATCCAAATTGGCTGAATGTAGCGAGTGATAAATCAACCTTCTCAATTGACTGCAGCACTGTTGATGAATGGAAAGTAACTGAAATGAAAGATTCAAATCTGTGTTTCTGTTGCTATTGATAAACCCGACGAATTTAAAGATGCTAAGTTGCAGGAACTAGAGAAATGGAAAAGTATGGAGCTTACAGAAAAGTTGACGATGTTCTTCAACCAACAACCTAACCTGTAGACAGTTAATGGCGAAACCTCTCCGAAGGCAAGGTATGTTGTTAGAGGTTTTCAAGAAGAATCTTCTGCTCCTACTGATTCACCAACTGAAAGCAAAGAAAGTAACCGGATAGTGCTTGCTGTTGTTGCTAGTAGAAAATGGACACTGCAAACGTTAGACATCAAAGCTGGATTTCTGCAAGGTATGCCCATTCAACGTGACGTGTACATCGTTTTCCAATCGAAACATCAGAAAATAAACTTTGGAAACTAGAAAAAATGTGTCTACGGTTTAAATGATGCTGCTCGTATGTGGTATTTTGCGATTTGGAATGAACTAGAAATGCTGGGTTATAAGAGATCGTCCATCTTATACTGGAGAAACAGTGACTATCAACTATATGGGCTGATATATCAATATATTTGCTCATGTTGCTTATTTTCTTTGGGCGGGTACTCCGGAATGATGATGATAGAGGAAAGGGTAGATTTTTTATCAGGGTAGACTTTTTTATAAAAAAGTATACATTCATTAATTTCTGTCATGTTTATGAAAAATGTTCTTATAAAAAATGGAAAGGAAATTTACATTTGTCCATTGTTCCAGCATGTCATTGACCATTATCTGTAAACGATTTGAAGTAAGTCATGCATCAACCTCATCATTTAAGTATGTTGGTGCTTACATACATCTGAGTAATGGTTCAAGCATCACTATTGACCAGGTTGATTACATCGAAAAGACTCTGAAGCCAGTGATTATTGCAAACTAGTTGGAAAACTTAACTGGATTGCAACTTAAAGCCGACCAGATATTGCATTTGATTTTTCGCAACTAAGCTCAACAATGAAATCCCCAGTCATCGAACATGTACTGAAGGCGAACAAAGTTTTATGGAGAGTCAAAAATGAGCCATTTAAAATTTGCTTTCCGAAAATCGATCTTGAAAAGTGTTCCATCACGTTTTTTAGTGATGCTTCTTTGAGAAATCTTCGAAATGGCCACAAAGTTCAGAATGATACGTCATTCACCTTCAAGACAAGGAAGGAAACGCTGCACCACTCTCATGGAGAAGGGAAGCAAAACTCTCAGACTTCGTCAGAAGTACTCTTGCTGCTGAAACAAGTACCATGGTTGATTCTTTAGATACTGCTTTCTACCTGTCGGCTGTCCTTAATGAGATTCTATCCAAGGACTCAAAAACTATACAAATTCATGCATTAACTGATAATGAACCTCTCTACCGCAATGCATATTCAACAACACTGACAGAGGAGCGTCGCTTGCGTGTCGACATTTCACGAATCATAAAGGACATGTTGCCTGGGAAACTGCAACTCGCCGATTCGCTTACAAAACAAGTAGCTGATGCAAGAAATTTAATGTGTGTTTTGGAGTCTGAAAAGTTTCGATTCATTGTTACCTTGGAAAATGTTGTTTTATGTTTGGAATATTGAGGATACTGTCGTATGTTCGAAGCATTTGAATAATGTTGTCGTATATTCGGAGCATGTTTAGAGAATGCTGCCGTATGTTCGGCACATGGTAATGACCATTGAGAGATTGTCGATTTAAAAAAAAAGTTTATGTTGCATAATAAAAATCGCAAGACAATGGCCTAATAAATATTTTTTCAAAAAAGTACGAAATGTTTTGTGATCAGGTTCTTCCCTGATAGCTTTGGGAAGATCATTTAGAAGGCGACTTGCCTTGCCAAGAAACAATTTCTCCGACACATTGATTTCATATTTAGAAATAACTTCGTCAACATTACGAGTTCCACGTCCAGCAATTCTCAGCTTGAAACCTTTCAAATACGATGGAAACTCATCCTGGTGAATCGATTTGTGGGCAAGTTTTAACATTTCAAAGTGTATTTGTTGCTGGATCGGTAGCCATCCAAGTTGTATTACATCCTCGAGTGTGGAATATCTCAGCGTTACAAAAGATGCAATTCTGCATAATAGTTTATCAAGTTTTTTCAGCTGGAATAGTGGAAGGTTTCAAAACAATGAACAGCAATAGTGAATTTTCGAAATTAGAAGGGCTTCTGCCAGTTGTTTCTGCAAACGAAATGTTGCTGTGCACTATCAAGCAATTCCTACACCCTCAACTTGTCTTCATTGAAAACGAAAAAGAAACATGAATCGTAACTCTATGGAAAAGAGCGCGGTCGTGCGGGGGTGGTTCGCTTGAACCTGATCGCATGATCTCATATTCGTTTTTCAATTGGTCCTTGATGGTCTACAATCGGCCACAAATCCAGTTGTGTAGAAGTTTTTATAAGATGCTTATTTAATTGGTTATTCAAAACAGTACAGATGACGCGTTCTTTAGAAAAAGGTAATAAAATTTATTCTCCGAGTGGTTAAGACCAATTCAATGAAGAAAATCTTTGACCCCACAAATCACGAGCCGGAGCCAATGGGGCCGCGCTTGCCCCGCGCGTAAAACACCAATTGGGGAACTCCAAAACAATGAAAAAAAATCATGATGGTAGCGCGAAAACGACAAAATTCATTGGTGGGTGCTTTTCAAGACGTGCTAAACAACAGCAAAAAAGTAAGTTTTTGACGCTCAAAACATGGTAGTCTCCTGGACTGCTGGTCCATATATCCATATACTTCAATCAAAAGAATTCCCTTATGCACCCCTTGATTTTGAAGTCAATAGTCGATAAAAATTAGATACTCAAAAGTCACAATTTTTCTGCCTCTTACGATATTGATTATTATTGGTCTATCGATCGTCATCGATAATTAATCAATAATCATCGATATTTAATCGATTGTCATTGATAATTAATCTATCATTTTCGATAATTAATGGTATAGCTAACCGATCGTGTTATTTGATAACTAATTAATACCTTTACGTAATCAATGATGCGAAACATAAGATCGTAAGATTATGGAGAACATTATTATCAACCGCAGAGCTTTTTATTTAGAGACATTTTGTGCACGGTATGGTTTTCTCTACATACACAGAAAGCTGACAAAATCGTGCCTCGCGTTTGTTTACTTTTTTGAAATCTCAGAATACCACTCACTCGGAATAAGTAATTATTTATCTCGTTGAGATTTTTACATATAATAGCAAAGTATTACTACCTCAATAGCGATAATAGATAATTTTGAATCTGAATTGAATCTATTCCCCAGATGTAAATCACACAAATTCTCTGCGATTATAACTTTTATGACCCTTCCAACAACGTCGTGTAACTCCTTTGTACGAGCATTAATTCTTTTACATCACATGTTATTTTTCAGTTCTTTGTTAAGAACGAAGAAAAGAAGAACATAAAAATCGTGCCGGATAGAATTGTTCAAATGGTATTTTTCTAACTCTTGAAAATTTCAAATACCTTCGCTGGAGCAAAAACTTTTAGAGACCTAGAATGGATTGTGTTTAATGACCAGTTCTAGCTCATTTGTTGCTAACAGTTTTGTAGGCTTTCATTTTGATGCGAAAATTTAAAACGGTGGTCTAAAAAACTTTTCTTAATTTTGTTTATGTTAATTTAAAAATTCCAGGGTGAATTAAATGCTGTTGCAGGAGTCCCACTGGAGCAAATTCAAACACGTAGAGCAACAATCTTTTTACCATCGCGTAACAACATGCAAAGTGGATCGCATAACATGAGGAAATGGACATTGTCTTTTGATACACAGCAAAGATGGGAAAATCCATTAATGGGATGGTCTTCAACGTAAGTAGTCACATCTATATTAAGTCTGGCCGAATTAAAATTTGACCATTTCTCCCCCCACGAGAGCCTCAGAGTGAGGCTTTCAGTATATTAATCAAAAAATGTTAATTTCGACTCTGACAGACAAATATGCTAGTTTGTTAATTTTTTTGCATTGTTGACTTTTTTAATTTTACAATTCGGCCAGGTTATAAGGATTGTTCTCTAAGCCTAATCTCTGGCCTCTGATAGAGAGGGTTTGGAATAGTTAGAGTGAGGATTTGGAAAAAGATTGAAAATACACTAATTTAAAGTCTATTTAAAACAACTTAAAATGAAATCGCTGAATCGTTTTTATACAGTTACATTTTTTACCGAAAATAAAATTGCAACCGTCCATATCCTTTAAAGTTCGTTTATTTCTGTTACATTTTCAATCACAGTGTGTTTGTTTACATCTTACTAATGGCTCTGTTTACAACTCTGAAAGTAAATTTAAATTCTTAAAGGCATTTGTTAACTCATTAGAAGTGTGTATCCTTATGCCTTACAAATGCCTGCCATTTCTGACAGGCACTTATCTTAACTGCCAAAGTCATTTCTTGATTTAATGACTATTTTACGTAAGCGAGTCAATTATTAACAAGAATTTTTTTCTGTTTACAGAGCTGACCCTCTCTCTAACACACAACTAAAATTTGGATCAAGGGAAGCAGCAGTTGCTTACTGTGAATCGCATGGTAAGCCTCATATTTTTGTTAAGTTTAACTTATGTTTTCTTAGTGTATTCTTAGTATTTTAGAGTAATCAGGGAAATAAATATTTCAATGAGGGTGGTAGGGCGAAAAAAAGGGCTGATCAAAAGGACCCAACCATGGCGGGTCCTCCAAATGAATAAAAAGTACACAGCAATTGACTCAACTTCAAAATGAATATTGCTTTTAAAAGGAAGTGTTATTGAAAACCATGGGAAAAGTAATCACAGTCTATTTCGTAATCAGGGGTACTCTGTACCAGAGTATTAACTCTCGTTTATCGTTCGTTAGTATACTCTGTGCGCATTGTCTGTTTTGCCGTAAATTTCCCGTAAAGAAGTCTCTGCGGTGGAGTGTAAAAATTTCAAAATGGCGGCGAAAGCTGTGATGTTTGAAGAAAAAGAATGATATGGTGTGTTTTCAAAACTTATTTAAGCTTATTAGTAAAGTTTTGCAACAAAATAAAAACTGGATAATAACAAAGACATACTCAATATTTTCTCCTTAAATGTTAAGTGGTCAGAAGTTATAACCAAAAGACGGTGTAACGGTAAAATAGCCTTTTTTAAACTTATACCTTAAGGGATACTAATTGTGGAGTACTAATTTTGGCGATTCACCGATTTTTTTTATTTTGGCGAGAACTTATTTTGGCGAGTCACCGACTTTTTTAATTTTGATCAAATTTGGCAAATTCGCCCAAAATTAGTTTCCCTAAGGTTAATATAATAGTAGCGATATTTTTTGTTTACATTTTGAGTAGGAGGAGCAAGATCCAAGAGATCTAAAATAATAACAATCTTTAATCAGACACTATTTCCTTTCTTTCATTTAAGGCGCAAGGACGCCCAATATTACTCGAAACTTCTTGCTTTCAAATTTGATTTGAAAAGACTTTTTGTCTTTTCCCTCTACACCACGATGACATAGAAGGCGTATATGTATCCAAGCCTGATTTATTTGGAGTAGCTTAACTAAATTATTATACCAAGCTTGCCATAGAAATCAGATGGTGTAGTTATAAACTTTTTAGAATTACCACAACAATAAACTCTACTGCAAAATAAATTTCCCGAAAGTTAATCCGACAGAAAAATCAACAAAACTATCAACTCGTGCTGCATATTCATCAAAACCATCATCTCCTAAATCAGAATCACCAGAATCATCGATTCCTGCTGTAGATTCACCAGAACCAGCAATTCCAGCTGCAAATTCACCAGAACCATCATTTCCTGCTGCACATTCACCAGAACCATCAACTCCTGCTGCACATTCTCCAGAACAATCAATTCGTGGTGCAGATTCACAAGAACCATCAATTCCTGGTGCAGATTCCCAAAAACCATTAACTCCTGCAGCAGATTCACCAAAACCATCAATTCCTGCTTTAAAATCACCAGAACCATGAATTCCTGCTGCAGATTCACCACAACCATCAACTCCTGCTGCAAATTCACCAAAACCATCAACTCCTGCTGCAGATT
>JAUJPO010065968.1:0-12408 GCA_032270745.1 Tiaropsis multicirrata
TTTCAAATTCCCTAAAATAGATCTTGGATCATTTAACAACTTGGCCTTTGCTACTAAAGATATCTTCAGCCCCCAGACCTAACAAATCAGAATATAGGTACCCCCTGAAATCAAAGGTACCCTCTAAAATTTTGTTAAATTCAAGCCCACAGCGTTTTAAAGGAAAATTTTGGGTGTAGCCCAGGGGGGGGGAGGGGTAATGCTATGATAAGTAATTAAGAAATCAATGAAGCATCTAGAAAGACGTGATAAAGATCATGTACTTTTCACAAAAATGAAATTTCGATGGGGAAAAGAACTTTTCCCGTCGGATCTTTTCTAAAGTACTCAGAAATAGTTGTGTTACTTAAACTTTTGCGGAAAACTTTTCTCATCCAATGCGTGAAAAGTTATGACTGAAAATTATGAGTGAAACACTGACGAAAACCCACTATTTTCAAGATTTTGAGATAAAGAAGCTGTTACAAAAATTTTCCGCAAACCCATTTTTAGTTCCAAAGTAGACACGTCATCTGAACCAAAAAGAAAATTTAAATGTTTAAAAATTAAACATAATGCTAAGCTATCTCCAGGCTGAGAAAACTCATTATTCAAATTTTGACTTGATGGGACACTTACTTTCAGAAAAACAAAGAAAGAAAAGGGTAGATTTTTAGCAAAAAAACAACGGAAATGAGATAGGAGTCAAAATCAACGGACCTTTCAATATTACTCTGCCTTAGCATAATTTGAGGCTGAAAACGAAATTTTGCTAAGCATATTGAGCCTCAGCCCGATTTTACCGTACTGTGCTAGATTTCAGAGGGTCTCTCTGAACCCTTCATATTATAAAATATACCTTATTCGTATCAATTAATCCGGGATAATTTTTTGGCGATATATATTTTTGCTAATGAAGACTGAAAAAAATTGTATTTTGCGATACTCATCTTTGCGAATGATGAAAAAAGGATTTTTTGAAACGATTTTTCGTGCGTCGAAGACTTTCAAGAATTAAATTTTTGTAAATGACAAATGACTGTTTTTGATAAGAAATTGGGAGATAATTTTTTTGAAGTTTGACAACATTCACAAAAATAAGTATCGCAAGACTCTATTTTTTAGCATTAATTAATACGAATAGTAAGGCAGGTATAATTCAAAAGTCAAAGATAATGAACCAATAGAAATCGATTATAAATGTTATGTTTCGTTTAAAAAAATGATCAACCCTATCCCCTATAAACATGCTAAGTCACAAAAGTGAACATAAACTGAAAAGTACAAATGAATGTTATATATGATCAAAAAAGTTTTTAACCTAAAAATATTATCTACAAAACTATAAGTTTTAAAACTTACTTACTTACTTATTATAAGTATATGGCCATCAAAATGTAGGTTAGGTTGCCTTCATTTCAGTCAGCATGCTGGGGCCAGTAGCCTGAATTCTATAGTCAAATTATACAGACATTGATAAAAATAAGTTTTAACTTATTTATATGACATCATCCTCTGAACACTGCATTCAAAGTAAATCTTTGGTGCTTATGATCATTCGCTGGAAAGCTATCGCAAAAAAAAAACATCCTGCATTCTGAAGGCCACTAAAAAGAAAACTGAGCATTGAAAAAGTATCAAAATCTTAAAAAATTTATCTTTCATTGAGAAAGATTTAATTCAAAACAGAAAATTTGAAGATTTAAAAAAAAAAAAACTTTTGATAGAGATTTCAAAATTTTCCTGCATTCGTGGGGCCTTATATACTTTAAGGGAACTTATTTTGACGAGTGGGCAAAATCAATTTTTATTCTAATTTTGGCGAGTCACCGATTTCTTAAATTTTGGCGAGAACTTATATTGGCGAATGACGGACTAAACTTACTCTTTTTTTAACCGTTATTTGGGTAATTTTGGTTAAAGGTCATAAATACTAATTTTGGCGAACCATCACTTTTATAATTTTGGCGAATTCAGTCAAAATTCCCCAAAATGAATTCCCTTAAGGTACTACAAAACTAAAAATAATTTTCCCAAAAAGACTTACTGAAAAACTTATATAAAATAATTTTCCTGTCTTTTATAAAAAAAGTTTTAAACCTGTTCGTGAAGATTCAATCCATTAATACACGAATCTCTTTCGATTTATTTCTCTATACCCATGTATATGCACAACGTCAATATATTTTCTTCAATTAATAATTTCCCTTGATTCGGTTGTTCTTTGGATCAAAAAGTGATTTCAAATGAAGATTCGCTGGAATCATCTTTCCCATTCGTTCAATCTGGTACTCTCCTTCTTTCAAAAAAGCATTATTGACCACCCCTCCTTGGGGATCTTCAACGTAGCCATAACCAATACTTTTTCCAATGCTGTAGCCAAAACCTCCGCGACGGAGAAAGCCGACACACTCTCCGTTGCGATAGATGCCCTCTGAACCGAGTAATGCTCTGTGTCTGAAAGAAATATTTTTTAAAGAGATAAGCATTTATTCTACAAGAGAAAGATAAGGGTTTTTGACTGAGCTAGGGTGTTATAATGTGACGACTATTTAAAGATATAAAAATTAGATATAAGAATGCTTGAAAATTTGACGTTTACACATTCTTATAAAAAAGCGTGTAAAGACGACCTATCAGCTACCGCCAAATTAATTTCATTCCAAAAGACATTTTGAAACCTATTTCTGAAACAAATGAAAAATTTCAACGAACATTTTACAAAAATCTAAAATTCAAAATGAATTCCGCAAAACATGGACATTTTTGGGTGTCATTCGCATTAATTAATTCCGCATTAATTTGTTCCCTTAAGGTAGAAAGATTTTGGTATTTAAAAAAAAGCTCTTTTCATACTCTTTCTGAAAGCAGGTGGTCTACTTGAGATGAAACCAAATGATGACTGTGGTTTGGTAAAAATAACTTTCCAGTACGCATATAGGCTAGCCTGTACCAAATCCGCACAGCGGGTCGAAAATAATCTTACAGTGTTTCTAACATTTAGACAATTTTCTCGTGTTCGCCAGATATGAGGACTGACAACAATAGAGTGCTTTTCAAATTTATCATAATTTTGGCTTAAACTATATTTGTTTATGAGATGACAGTTTTTCAATCCAACCTATTTTTGTTGCAACAATTAACGTGAGAATAAACATTTATTGCATGTGTCATTAAAAAGTGTAAAGGAAAAATGCCTCAAGAGAATTGAATTGACTTTCTTTTTCAAGTGGTAATAAAAGCTTTTGCTCTCAACGTAATGGTTATTGTAGTGGCTATAATGCGCTTGCACATAAAATACTTTTAAACGTAACAAACCCTTCTTTCGTCAGCTACATAAAAAGTAAGGTTTGGTACAGGCTACATGATATGCGTGTTTCAGCGTGGAAGGGTTAAAAGCAGCCTGTACCAAACTATTGTTTCAGCGTGGAAGGGTTAAAAGCAGTCTGTACCAAACTATTGTTTCAGCGTGGAAGGGTTAAAAGTAGCCTGTACCAAACTATTGTTTCAGCGTGGAAGGGTTAAAAGCAGCCTGTACCAAACTATTGTTTCAGCGTCGAAGGGTTAAAAGTAGTTGTTTTAACTTACTCCTCAATAGTAAAGCAAGCCAATTTCTTTTTCAAACCATCCGCTTTTTGTTGTTGGAGCACATCTCTTCCTTGGAACGGTACATCGGTCTTCATTTTACACGTGAAAGCAAGTCCACTTTCTAGCGGGGTATCCGTATCTCGAATGTCTGCATGCCAATGTCGGTAACCTTTCTCAATGCTCAAATCGTCAATAGCACGGTAACCTAGTGTACAAAAGTTTGGATGAACAGTTTTATAATAGTTATGATGGTAGAAGAACTTGTCATAAAGCCAAAGCACTGTCCGCGGGGAAATGGAAATATGCTCAATAGACTTAAGGTGGTACCAGAGGAGATTAAGCCCGTTTTTCACTTTTTTTATTATTTATTATAAAGTTCATCCTGTTATTCTTTAGGTATCAATGGTCCTTAAAACGGAAATACCCCAACCAACAGGTGCTTTTCTAAGAAGTTGGATGGCCTCATACCTATTTTGAAGGTTTTTTGGCCTGTGACGTCATCAGTGACGAGCAACTGGTCCAAAAATGTGCTGAACTGGCCCATTTTTTGTGTTTGAAAAACTGATTGAACTGAGTAAAAATAAAATGGCTCACCTGCATTTACAATTCCATGTTTTTCACCTGCAGCCATGACGGCGGTATAAACGTCGACACAACTTTCCGCTGGTATATGTAATTCCCAACCAAGCTCACCAACAAACGTCAGGCGAAGGGCGCGCAATTTATGACCTGCAATCTCAACCTTAAAAAATGAAATTTCAATCAAAGCAAATTTTAGTAAACTTTTTTTACCGACTTTCTCTAGTTTTCTAATTAACCACGTGACTCGAAAACCAGTAAGCTGAACTTCAGAAAACTTTTGTTGTAGGGTATTCGAATCAGCCACTCAGAAGCCTTTCCAGGTTAGCCATAAATTTTTTGGCTTACTAAATGGCGAGTGAGAATTACGTCATGAGCAACACTGGCCTCGTTTTAAACACATTACTAATATGGTGATTATTTCTCAAGGAACTGCAATTAAAGTAATAACTTTCCACGCGAGTGTCACAAAAATCCATATGAGAATTGGTAACCTTGGCAACATCTCGAAAGAGAGTCAAGTGATGTCAGTGACGTAATTTATGAAAAGGTCTATTGGTCGTAGAGCGGACAGCGAGTTTGGCTATGACGTCAACTGAAATATGTTAAAATAATGTTTTCAAAAACATTATTAATAAGAAGAGTGAGTGCATACAAAAACACATGTCACTGATATTCTGCAACATATACAAGTGTGACGTCATATAATGGGAACCCATATCGGAGGCCGATTAGGTTCTTACAACACAGAACAATTTCGATAGTCCTTACTTGTCCTGACTAAAAAAACAAAGATATTATGTTAAAAAAACCTCTTTATGGGTTGAGAATGGAAAAGCCTCGTTGCTCAGGTCCTGTCCAGTAAGTTCTTGAAGTAAAGTGCGACTGTTAGGTCCTTGAATGCTCAACATGCCAGCTTGTTCAGAAACATCTTTCAGATTGACATCAAATTTTTGAGCATGAATTTCACGTTGCAAATGACACCAGGCGAATTGTCCGATCGCTCCACCGATCGCTAAGTAATATCCTTTACCTGTTAGCGAATAATTAAAAAATCATATCTTGGTTAGATCTGGTCTGGTTTTTTTTCTATAAATTAAAGTTTGCTTATTTTGTTTTTAATAAGTAATGTTACTACTACCAATGTTTTGGAAGGGAAATGACTAGGGAAGAAATACCCAAAATACTGATCGTTAGTTCTCAACTACTTATCGGACAAAACGTAGTCGGACAAAAGTGAGAAAATAATTTGGAGGTGACTAAAATTTTGTTCATTTCTTTTTCCCCTTCCATTCAGTACCCGTCCGTTTATAAATACATTATAGAAATAGTGTATCACTTGGATTGATGTGTTCCCTTAGAAAAAGAACAAAATTTACATAAAATGGAGGGGAGGGGGTGAAAGTAACAATTTTTTTCTATGTAATACTTAAAATAACACTCACTTTAGGGCTTAAATACTTGAAATTTTTGCGTTCTGGACCAAAAAAGCTTAAAATGGGGAGGGGAGAAGGGTTGTAATAAAATGCAAAATTTGAAAAAAATGCAATTTGACCCCGGGAGAGGGTCCTACAATTAAACAGAAGAAAACAAGCTTACCATCAGTGTTGGGTGAGAACAAATTGGATCCATCACCCTGGTCTAACGTTGAAACAGTCAAATCAGCCATGATTCCTCCTTTATCGTTCAACATGCATGTGTAAGTCGTTGAACCTGTAGTAAAAGAAACCAGAAAACTATCACCTTAAAGCCGAGAGGTCCTTTTCCTAGAATAGTCCATAAACGTCCTTTGATCACTTCTTTTATTGGATAATCTTTAACGGGAGAAACTTTTGCGAGGTCAAAAAGCCAAAAAATTTGCGAAATTCTTTGGATAAAATAATTTCGCGAATTGGAAAAGTCGCAAATTTTCAAAAGATAAATATTTACGAAAACGGAAAGTGTCAAAGTTTCTCCAACCGAATTATCATCCATCAAATGAGCACACACACATACACACCTGGTGGTTTTCTCATGTTGGCAGTGAAAATCCAATCTACCGCTTTTTCAGCATCAGGTCCATCCAATAGAAACTTTGCAAAATAGGACATGTTGAAGGCAGCAACTGAATCACGACAAGCAAACACTTCGTTACCAATCTATAAAGTTTTTAGGACAAAAAGGGTATAGTATACTTTATCGGACAAAATTATAGTTCGGACAAAATTTAAAATTTTTTAGGCCACTTTTGTCCGAAAAGGTTTTGTCGATACAACATCGATTAAATCTAGACTAAGGATTAATAGAGGTTATAATATATTTTTTAATCCATCCGAAAATATCTATATAAAGAGGGTTTTTATCGCTAAAAAGCATTCTAGACATTTTGAAGTCATTTGAAAAATTCAAAACAATTCTGTTAAGTTAAAAAGCAGGCAAAATTTAATTCTCGTAAAAACTAATCCACTTAAGATGTCTAGAGATTGAGAAATGAGAAAGGCATCGTGATCTTAATAATATTTATCCACTTTACAACTAAGCTGTAAAGTATCCTCTTTTAATAATTTTTGTTTCGTTGAATTACAGACTGGTCTCAATTTAGATACTAAGTACACGTTCTTTACTAGAACATCGCAACATTTTGGTCGAGGTTGGATGTTCTTATTTTTCCAACCATTTTTAGCTTTCAAAATCTTTTCTCTTTCTTAATTTCAGCCTTGACATGTTCATAAGATGTTCTTAATTTTCGAACAAACCTCAGCCTGAATATTCTTATAAACTATGTTCTAATAAAAAAAAACGTGTATGATGCTATTTGCTCTAGACATAATTACTTTTGATACACCTTTTAATATAACAGGGTGGCCACACTCTTTCAATGAAAAACTGTTTTCCAGCCTACTGGTAGGAAGACTTATTTCAGGGAGGACCCACCAAGGTTGGGGAAATTTTGAAAAATATAGATACTAAGATGAGCTGAAATCCTTCAGACTTAAATTTTGATAAAATAATTCCCTGGCTTTTCTAGGTCTCTTTCAAACATTAGCACAGGTTCCAGGTTTTCAAGGTTTTCCCTGACTGCTGGGAGCAATAGACGTTGTTCACCATGGGCAATGGAGAAAAGATTTAGACATTTTAGAGGTGAAAAGATTTAGACATTTTAGAGGTCAAAAGTGCTATTTTAGGATCCACTTTTCAAGAATACGGAAGGAAATTATTACAATAAGTGATTTCTTGGCAAAAAATAAGTGAGAGGGACATGCTTCCACCAGTTGACTTGGGGCATGTTAAAATATGGAAAATAATTATTTCTGTCCTACAAATTCTTATTATAATAAAGTTAACTTTCTCTTTATTTGGAGGATCCACCATGGTTGGATCCGCCAAGAAAATTCTTGGTAAGCAATCTGCGAGTATCAATTTTCAGAGTTTCGAAAATCAGTTTTTCCAGCCCTTTTAGCCCTTAAAAGGTACTCTCTTCCAGCTTTTCCAGACTAATTCCTGAAAAAGACTATTTTAGTTTTTCCAGCCGTTTCGACCACCCTGTATAAGAACAAATCATAATAAGAACAGAAACACTACAAAAGCTAAAAAGTTAAGAACATCTGAAGAACATTCCAAGCCTTCTGCTGAGAATTCATGAAAACAATTCTTCAAAGCTTCAAATCATATAAGAACAGAAACACTACAAAAGCTAAAAAGTTAAGAACATCTTAAGAACATTCCAAGCCTTCTGCTGAGAATTCATGAAAACAATTCTTCAAAGCTTCTGAGTAAAATTTCATAGTAAAATTAAGAGTATATTAAGAACATTTTAAAGCTTGATTTCAAAATGTTAAGAATGTGTAATCGATCACTTATAGTCCAGTAGAATTTCATCAAAAATAGGGTCAACCTAGAAATAATTATTATAGAAATTCTTTATATACCGTTGGAAAGATAATTTTATCAGCTTTCCAATGAGGGGTAGAGTCAATTTTTTCATTATGGGCAAAAAAAGTTATGCGCAAAAAAGTGAGAGGGGGGGGGGGGTTTCTAAGCAAAAAGCATTGACCCATTAAAAATGTCAATTTTAAAAGGTTTTAAATGGCTAATTTCGATTGTTCCATCTGTTAGAGCAGGAAGAGTAGATGTCCAAAATGGGGTCATTTGTAAAATTTGGTCAACCACACCCTGAGAAAATGGCCATATTGGGCGAAAAATCACCATTTTTAATGCTGACGTCAGCACTTTAAAAAATAATTTCAGCACTCAAAACCACTTTCAACAGACGCGTCTCGAAGAGTACTATCGAATAGAGATATAGTTTGTTGAGATATCATGGCTAGATCTTAAGAACATTGACATTGAAAATTTGCTGACTCAGCATATTTGGGCAATTTTGATGTTTTTTTGCTGAGTCAGCAAAATTTGCTCATATAAGCAATCTGCGGATTTCAATTTTCAAAATTATTTTTGTCGGATCCAACCATGGTGGATCCTCCAAGTAAATAGACACACTGTGACCCAGTGGCCAGCCCAGTGGAAAAGACAAGTCTTTATTATCAATATTGTTGCACAGTCGCTATCCTCAGGGCGGACATACCTCCTTTCTCTCCATTTCCCGCCAAGAATAGATAGACTTTTTGAAAACTTTGAAATATTTTTTCTTGAATTTTCTTTCAAATTCCTAAAAATTGTACATCCTAAAATGGAAATTGTGACCCTTGAAATACCAAATGTTTCCCTGTTGCCCAACAATGATTTCAATTTCTGAGCCCTGTTGTTATTAAGAAAGAGACATATTTCTTGAAAAATGGCAAAAAGCCAGATAATATTCATTTTGGAGGCTACACATATTAGGGGTTACCTAAAAAATCTCAGAACTATGGGTTACCTAGTTTCTTAGGGGTTACCTAAAACCCCCTGTGAAGCCATGATTCAAAGGTATTTTTACTGGTGAGCACCTAAAGCATAATTATATGCTGTGTACTTTGCACTTTCACTGTATTTCTATATTACAAACTTGATTGCTGTTAATCTTATACAGTAGATTAAAAAGACAAAAAGTAAATTTGTCAATGATAAATAATCAATGTTGTAAGCGATACGATGAATAAAGACAATTATAATTAATTCTTTTTGTCAAACTGTCAACAGACAATTGGAGTTTGAATTTCAAATGACTTAATCATCGATGTCATAAAAATCAATTTAGTCAACTTAATTGCTTTTTATCTCATTATTTCACGTGCGTTGTTTCAGTCGCTAAATGGTACAAGGAACTGTAAATTGGTTCTGATGATGGTTCTTAGAAGAATATTTTACGAATCTGTTTAATAAGTTGTCTTAGATTTCCTTGTCTTGTCTGTTTGTTTAGTACATTTTTCTTATACTTGTTTTGGTTATTTTGCTGATCAACTTCTTTATGATTTTTATTGTTATTATTATAAGGAATTGTACAAGTCTCTAAACCGATCTTGAGTTACAAATTTCGAGAGTCCTCATATTTTAATCATTTCAATCATTCATTTTAACATATACACATTTCAAGACAAAGACTTCTCTGCTACCAGAGACTTGTAGAAACCTTTCTCTATAGAAAGAGATTTTGCTCAGTCTCCAGTATTTGAAATAACTATATCTTGTGAAACTTTGTTGTTTATCAGTCTATATCACTCACTTAGTGGAAGTAAGTTTTGAGGTATTTTAACAACTCTCCAAAATGATTTGTGATTTGACTTATGGTGGCGTACAATGGGTGCACCAAGGATATCCAGGGGGTTCGAAATTTTTGGCACGGATATCCAGGGGGTTTGGTGTTAAGAAAAATCGTCATCCTCAACAGTAGGAATATGGATTTTTCTGGAAAAGCCCAATTGACAATTTAAAATCAACATATTCAGAAGTTCTGTAATTTCCTTTAGATGAGCTTTAGAATAAAGTTAAATATATATTTATTTTTTTTCGATAAATGTGAGAAGTAGTGAAGTAGCCTCCCTCTCTCTGTCCCTCTCCATCATGTATTGAGTCTAACTGCTAGCCTAGATAGAATGTCTGTATGTGTCTTTTTTAATCACAATCTTTGAAGTGTTAATCTTACCGTTATTATGAGTGAGTTCGCTATAGTATCCAAATTGTCCAATTTTCTTAAAAATTCTTACAATACCTTTTTTTATGAGATTTCATGCTAAGCTTTAACCAGGATATTAATCAAAAGATTTCGAAAGATTAAGACGGGTAGATTTGTCAAACTAAATGACATACAGCACTGTCTTTTTCCTTCACTGATTGAACTGTTGATATAATAGGAATTATGATGAAAAGAAACCAGTCAAGCCTAGCCTATTTCGATAAAGTTGATATGTGATAATACTCGTATGTCTACTGCTCAACCACCTTTTAGTGCAGTGACTTTTAGTGCAAAGAAATATTTTTTAATTGAAACACTATCAGCTTTGTTTGTTGACCTTATATCGTGGTACGTTTTTTCTGGAATCGTATGTTTTTAATTTACTAGAAATTACGTTTATCGTTTTGCATTTTGAATGAGTTGCAAGGTTGTTGAGATACACAATGCTTAAGCTATAACTGAACGAAGGTTTACATCAAGCATAAAATTATTCTTTGCCACGGCATGACGTCACTTATTTGGTGATTTGGTGATTTGGTGGTTATTTGGTTACTGTTTTGGTGAGTACTACTTTTTGCAAATTGGGTCTTATTCATGGTGTCTAACCAAATTCGTCCCATCTTTTTTTATCGAAATTGTCTAAAAATAGTGGTACAAAAAGTAGAACTATTAAACTGTCATCCGCCAAAAGTTTTCGTCAAAATTAATAAAATCGACCAATCTCGCCAAAATGAAAATTTAGCACACTCGCCACAAGTAGTACACTCAAAAATATAGATTCTTATGAAAGACTCTGATGTATTCTTTCTCATAGATCCTTATGATAGACTCTAGTGTATTCTTTCTCATATTTCCTTATGATAGACTCTAGTGTATTCTTTCTCATAGATCCTTATGATAGACTCTAGTGTATTATTTCTCATGGAACTCAGTTTGTTTACATAACATGCCCATTTAATTAACAACTAGTGCTTAATTGAGTATGGAGGAAATTAGTTTAAGAGTTAAACGACTTTAAAATGACCTCTCATTTAAGTTCAGTTCCTTGTTGCTAGGAGGTGATCTCGTATTTATTTATCTGTTTATTTATTACAAGTATGTAATAAAAACAAATCCGTTTTGTCAGTATGTGAAAGAAAGCCACTCGTCAGTATGTACATGTTCGTTGTAATGGTTGTGGCCACAAGCCTCTGAACATTTAATGTCCTTATGAAAAGATAATATTAATGTCTATCGACTTGTGCATGGTTCTTCTTTGGGAATATTTTTGATGGCGCTGTTATGTTATTGAGTATAAAAGGAGTGAATGGAAAGAAAAATCTTAAATTGTTTTTGTCAACTATCATAACCATTTCTTTGTTGTTCACATTTCAAATGTATCGCATAATATTGCGTGTTTTGTTCACGATCAGTTTTTTTAGGCATCACCCTCATAAAGAGTTCTAACAAAACTTTTTAAGCGGAGCCTACAGTTTTATCATTGAGTTGGTTACACCTGCACGCTTTAGCCCTTGCCTTGTTCACAATTCTTCTTCTTAAGAATTACAGACTTCAATTCTTTATCGATCTACAACAACTTTTTATTTCACATACTTTTTACCACCATGTTGTAGCTTAATCTCAAATAATCTTTACAGAAAATCACAGAATCTGTCGGTTACTAATGTTACAAAAATGTTGCTCTATTCGAACATGAAAAACGTCGTTTGCTTACTTTCGTCATTTAAAGTAAACATTAAGTTTATTGTGATAATATTTGTAAGTAAATGACCTGTCTTATCTTTGAACCGCTTAATGTTGATATTGTGTTCATGAGAAAAAAACATCTTTGTGGACGAAACATCGTTATCAAGCAGTTGTGTTCATGAGAAAAAACATCTGTTCAGAGTGGACCGAACTCTATCCTTGTTCAATTTTGCTACATATGAAGTTCTGAAAGTGGACAAAACATCGTTATCAAGCAGTTGTGCTTTTATCTTTGTATGTTTTTGTTTTCCGTTAAACTTTTACATTTTTTACATACGGCTTGTGAGAGAAATTTGCTATCTTGTAATGTCGGTGTTTTTAAAGGAATGCATCAGTGTACACGCTTTTTTTATAAGAATACACTTTATAAGAATGTCCATGATGAAAATGGCCAAAAAAATAAGAATATCGTAAGAATATTGCCA
>JAUJPO010065990.1:0-12396 GCA_032270745.1 Tiaropsis multicirrata
CTCCTTGATTCTACTTTGTAAATACATCTAGCGTTTCAAGATATTTTGGCTGACCTTCCAGCCTCGGCTGGTTTATTGTAATTAAGATAAGTGTAGTTATAACTAGGGTAAGCTTTGGTTGAATCAGTTTTGATCTATACTACATCGAATGAAGAACGGAACAGTCATGAGAGAAGGAAAAGAGAAGAAAATCAAAATGACAGATCTTACCAGTTCACGCCATATTCTAAAATAAAAACAAAAATATTAAAAATTTAAAATAAAATTATTATTGACAATAATAATTATATAAGAAGGATGGAAAAGGCATATATCATGAACACGTTAAAGTTACCATCCAGACAGGCTGACCATTCGTTGAGTGAACAATGACTGGACTCGTACCTCCTTTAATGTTTTGCAAATGATAACGTGAATTTTTCAACGGAATTGAGCTACATGTTATCAGTTCTCGCTAGCATGAAAAAAGAAAGAAAAAAGCTTACCGAAAAATTCGCCAATAAGTTCAGCACTTCCTTTCAATGTAATTGCTTGAGATTTACTTGCTTGAGCTGTGCTTTGAGCCATGTTATAAAATAAATTTTATCTGGAAAATAAAAACACCAGAGAAATATATTTACATTGAAAACACAATAAAATTAGATCAAATAAAACGACAGACTTCAGATCTAAAACCATTAAACACGATGCAGAATTGATCAATCGATGTGTTTTTCCAAATACTAATTTACATTAGAATACTGTCGAACGTGCTAACCGCACTGGCTCAACTTCAGTATCTTTGAAATCATTCATAGGCCCAATTGTAAATTTCATTGCTTAGGGAAAAGTTTAGCATTCCTTAAAAGGTTTTAGCCTCGTTTAGGCTAAAAACTCGTCCCCAGGCCCCAAAAATGATAATTTTTGAAAAATAAAAGAACTATCCCCAGATATTTGCCCAAAGAACAAGGGTGCCAAATTTCAGCCGAATCCGACCATTTTTGAAGTCTCCAGGCTGCCCCAAAGTTTTTAGGACATACACACAGACACACACACACAGACAGACATTGTCAGATTGTAGCTCAACTGAAGTTGAGAACTCTCGGTTTGAAGAATGGGAGAGGCTTTGATTGGGTACTTCTATTTCCCATGTAGTAAACACGGTCGTTTTGATTGTTCAGTGAAACTTGCAGGGAACATCGCTCTTATTTTGGAAGATCGCCCTCTCAATCATACGGGGTTTAGTCTGAATCTTTCAAACAAAGTTTCGGCTCGTTCAACTCTTTGTACGTGTCCCGTCGTTCATTGGGGGTGTTTTCATTCTATTCAATTGCCTAATTTCTTTTGACTTCATAATTCTACGAACAGACCGGTCGGAGATTTTCAAAGCTTTAGTCATAATGTTTAGTGTTACGTGTGTCCCCGTGTGATTCTTCTCGGGAGAAAATCATTCCTTCAACAACATCTTGGCTCTATGGTGGTAACTGGATGACCAGACGACTCTTTCATCGTTAGCGATGTCTTTTAATCAATCGGTCAACAGAGCTTTTTCCCAATTCTTTTCTATGTTTTCTTTCCAAATTCTATACGGCGTGTATCCTTTCTCGTGTAAATATTGAATTATTGCTTTATCAGCATCGGAAAAGACCATGGTGATGTTCTGCAGTAGCTTTTTTGAATTGACAAGGAACGCTGATCGTTTAACATGACGTTTTAAAGTTTAAGCAATGCAGTGTCTTCAAAATATTAAAAAGAAGCACTGCTGGACTTCTAATCAAAAGTAGTTAGAGAAGGAAGCTACGGTAAGCAGCATCCTTTAGCTCAGACATCGAGGATGAACAAATAATTTCGACGTCAATCCTATAAAGAAGTCTTTTTTGTTATGTTCACGAAAAATGATCATATCTTTTAGAAAAACTTTACTTTAGACATGAAACTTTCAAGAAGTGTTCAAAATAGGTTGGGGAACAATTCTGGAAAGTTTCAGGCGTTTTCGAAAATCAGATAAGGCTACGTCAAATTTTCAAAATTGGAGGCGTTTTTTTTTTTGGGATCCAAAGGATCTAAAGGACGAAGAGAAGGCTTAGTTCGATTTACACCAGTGATGAAAGTAAAGATGTGGGTGGCTCCAACAAAAATAAAAGGCTATACCTCAAAACCACCGATAATAAGCAACCCTTTGATATCGTAATTCTTGAAAGCTTTACTGACTTTATCCAAATATTTCCCTGGTAATGTTCTAAGAAAAAAGAATAGGATCTTTACACAACTAGAGCAACAAGTAGGGGAATAGAGGCTAACAACATCTGCACAAACTTCCACAATAGCGAGGTTATGTTAAGCGAGATAAATCGATCGAGGACGGCAGATAGCGATCCGCGACCGTTACCCCGCAAAATCTAGGACGCACGATTGGCTGCTTCAACGTTCTCGTTTACATCTCGCCGTCGTCCCCCGATTTATCTCGCTTAACGTAACCTCGCTTATTCTTGACAGTCTGCAGTAAAAAAAAGTTAAGTTTGAACAAAATAGGCCGTCGTTGCAGCGAAATTTCGACTAAAATCATACTCGGCCTCTACATAACTGGAACAACTTTTCCATTCCCCATTTTGTATATAAGATTTCTAACCACTACTGTGAAGACCGCTTAACGAGAGCAGCGCGCGCTTTTTCTGTTTCTCTGTTCTGATTGGTCTCGAGAAAACGTTACAAACCAAACTGACGTAATGTTACTTTATTCGGATTAATTTTCGCGAGATTAAATTTCGCGACCAATCAGAACAGAGAAACATAAAAGCTTAAGACCGATCTCAACTCATCAAGAGGATTTTATAATAAAATGACGTAATACTAGATCACCATTAGTTTAGGAACAAACGAAGACATTCGATTGGTTTTAAAAATGACGTTACAAGCTTTTTCTCTTTCCGCTTGTTTTTTTTCCGATGACGTAATCTTTTTCTAAGAAATTTCTACCATAAAAAAAAAACTGCTCGATGAATAAAGACCAACTCGTCAGAATGCGTTAATAGCGAGGTTACGCAAGAGGATATTAAGGACCTTAGACGCGTATATGTCGGCCTGTACATAGATTTCGTTTACAGGTATTTTTTAGACGAATTATGTACAGGCCAACACACACGCATCAACGTCCTAAATATCCTCTTGCGTAACTTCGCTAATCCGAGAAAAAGAAGCCACCGTAAAAGTGAAAGTAGAGAAACAAAAAAATACCTGGTGACACCTAGTTTTGAACCACCAAGACCAGCCCACATATCGACTTCCGACCATGTCATGTAATGAACCTGATGAGATTTAGATGAAAATAATAAGAGTTAACTATAATTATTGCCAGTGTCAGATACACGAGGTAGGCTTTTCTTATTCAAGGAAAGTAATTAGTTTCCATATAAGGTATTAGGACCACAAGTGCACTCTCCTCCATTGGTTAAAGCCAACCTCTGTATCCGAGTCTCGGTGCGTTTTCATTTAGACAAGAGTAGGTTGAGATACCGTGCAACACTGTGCAAAAAATCAGGACGATCCTATGACTAGATTTCGAGAAAAACGCTGAACAGACGAACAGACGGACAGACGGACACAGATCAATTTATAGGACCTCCAGGTAAATCCAAAAAAAGAATTTCCCCCATCCAGCACTCACAATGGCTCCACCCATATTTGACCAATAAAAGGACCCTTTCTATTTATTGTTCCGGTTCAATAATCAATAGAACTGCTTCACAAGAAAAAGAGCAAAGTATACTCTCTAACCTTGTCTTTGAGAAGGCCTTCAAATCCATCCTTGACGCCGAGCACCTTATGTCCATCATACATAGCGGATCGCACGAAGGCTGAGACGGCCGCATTCATTCCACCTGCGGGCGCACCGATATTCATAACAGCAAACGTGTATCTCTGTGAATTAAATAAATGGAGGGGATATAAGCCAAAATTTTTGAATTCGATAGCCTTTCCAAAGAGGCCCCTATTATAAGAGAAAGATAGTGATAAAACTATAACACTAATCAAGTTTATTCTAATCATGAAGGTTTACAGGGTTTTCCAGCATGAGTATCCTTGATTGAGGAGGAGTTGGAAAAAAATAAACAAGCGGGCGCAGGGCAGGGGCGTTTGAACTTACGCCCATTTTATGTTTGCTGTCCGGTGCTTTGACATGCTTCATTTTCTTATACATTTCCAAACTGCTTGCGAAAGATTTACCACGTAATTCAATCACTTTCTCGAAGTCTCTTGCTTTGTAAGCATCTTTAATCTGGTTACACTGAAGAAGAGAAAAAGATGATAGCATGAAACACGATTAAGAATGACAAAGAACAACTACATCTCACAGACCAAGTGAGGTCAATTTGAAAAATTGCAGACAAAACATTTTCCACCGGGGCAGTATAGAATGGGCACCACAGAAAGCACACTTACCATATCGACACATTCATGAAGCGTTTTCTTCACGATCTGTTGTCCACATAAACACATCACGGAAGCTTCGGAGTCCTCGTCTGCTTCTAAAACTGTCAGTGCAGCCTCTGCTCCTAATCGACTAGCCTGTTAAGTATACAAAGAAACAGTTGATAAATAGTTCAGTCATTTCTGCGGCAACAGTGACCATAGTTCCCAAATGACTTTTCTAACGAGATTTATATTAAAAAAGCATAGGTCGTATATTTTCTTCCCTTACCTTTAATTCACCATTTTCTACGGAACATTGTTGAAAATTGAAAACCACTAGGGTAAACACCCGGAAAAAAGATTACGTAATGGATTATCATGAATTCAAAAAGAAGTCAATTAGAATCACTGTTGAAACACCTTCAAAAACACTACCCGATCCGATAGTCAAATTTAATATGCTGATTAAGAGAAAAATTTATCGCTTTATATATAATTTCTAATGCTTACATTTCACTCACTGCTCTGATTACAACTCTGAGAATCTAACTTGAATAACCAAAGGCATTAAACCATGCTTATATTTTTAGCATTAAATAATGACTGTGTGTATTCTAGGCTTTACAAAATGTCCCTGGCAATTAACTGTCCAAATCAAATTCTTAAAAATCATGTTTTGAATTAGTGAGTCATTCAATAATATTAAACGCCAGGTCGAAATGATCTATTCGATCGAAAGTTAGAGACTTATCATTATCAAGGGGTGTTCGGACTGATTAAAAAAGAGGGTTTCAAACACTTACCAGCAGCCGATCGAAAGCGGAAGTTGTTCCACCTCGTTGTACATGTCCGAGAACAGTCGTCCGCACATCAAATTCTAACCGGGTTTTCAAAAGCTAAATAGAAGAGAAGAAGATTCGTGGTAAATCATCCAAATGATTCCCCCGTGAGGGGGTACTCAAGTTAAGTGACCTACCGGACGTGTGGCTCTTAAGGTTAGGCATTTCAAGGTTCTAACACTGCACTGCACTGTACTACATAATAAGGGTAAAGGCTCTAAGAAAATTTAGAAGTTTGCTAAAACTGGGGGAAATTGCACTGGCAGGGTCACCAGGTTTTTCAGTAAATTTTGCACTGTAAGGGTCCGATTTCGAAACCTAAACTTTTGTCTGAACGTACGGTCAACATTTTCACAAAAAAAGTTCTTAGATTTTCAGTGTTTCTTAGACCTTGCATCAAAAAAATTAAACCTTTTAAGAGCATCCTTCCTACAAAAAAAATCACAAGAGAATGAAATTTTAGAGATAATGTGTATACTTCTCGAAGATTGCTTTAAGTGATACTGAATGCAGTTTAATACCTGTAATTTGAGCTCCTATAATTTGAAAACTCGTACAATTCGAACAAAACTTTCGGCGGTCCCGTCCGACTTAATCAAACTCCTATAATTCGAAAACCCGTGTAATTCGAACAATTGTTCTTGTCTCCTGGGAATTTGAATTATATGAGTTTAACTGTAATAAAAATGAAGGGACGGCTTACGGTTTTGACGTCATTAGCAGAGATGTGGTTTCCTTTAAAATCGTGAGCACCTTCAGCTATGATCAATACGGCCAATAATCGACCACTTTTACGACTCTGAAGTGAAGTAAAATCATCATAAAAAGTTGATTAAATCACAATAATAATCAAAGGAGAAGGACCAATTAAACGAAATCAAAATCATTAATTCCTCAAAAATGTCTGACAATCACATTATCATATTAACATCTTTAATCGCCTCTTGATGGTCAGCCAAGCTATTCAGACCTAAGTAACAAAAGAAATCAATTTAACCAGTCTCTTGACAAATAATATTTAAACTTGAGTCATTTTATCCCAGGAGAATGACTTTGATTCTGAACACAAATTTAGTGAAACACACATGTCAACAAGTCAAAATTCCAAATTGATTTTGCGATTGGCCTTTATTAAGCCATATGGGTGAATCCATCTTCTGTTTGACTATTGTGGCCAAACTTAAAATCAAAGGTTAACCAAAGAATTTTTTTTTTTATTAATTTCCTAATTTGGAGATATGACCCTTAACGTTGTTGTTGACAATGTGCAAACTTTCTATTCATAAAGGTGATTCGTCTTCGTTAATTTTTGCGATTTCCACGGATTTTGGCTATTTTGGCGAAATTAAATCCCCACAAAGATTAATCCCATTAAGGTATTCAAACCTTTTGCAAATGGTTGCACAACTTTTCTTCCCATCCTTCTTCACATGGCCACTCTGGAATAAAAATCTAAAAGAAAAAAATATATTTTAAAAGAATTCATCATCGTAACAGTTTTAACTTCTATCAGATTAACGAAAAGCAAACCTAAGAAATTGCTATAAAAAAACAAGTATTGATTTATACCTGCATTTTGGTCACAACTAGCCTTCAGAGAAAGAGAAATAAAGCCATTACACCCAGAGATCCTTTGGATAAGGGTAAAAAAAGCATACCCAATCTGCACCGCTACTGATTCCAGCAATCAATGCCAAATAGCTGGGATAAAAAATAAATATTGATCAAGAAAAAACTCAGTAGCGTGTAAGCTTTTTGGATAATTTCAGTCATTTAATTGTAATGTAATATTAAAAGCTGAAACGAGATTATTTTTAGTGTTCCCATCAATTTGATCTATACAATTATAAGTCTTTAAAATACATCACAAATAGTTTCTTTCTAAGTTTCCTGATAATAATGAACCAACAAATAGATTCAAATTCAAATTTCTTGCGTCACCATTTATATCAGAAATCTCTTTTTTAAATCTGCCAACAAGAATTGAGACAGTCCTGTAGTCTAAGCTCTGTAGAGGTGCTGCAATGAAGAATATGAAATGTCAAAATTTCAAACAGCTTTGTAAACAATGTATACTCACCCACAGTTACGACCCATAACTTCCAAAATAAAAGCTCGTTGATGGCTATAAAATCAAGAGGAATATTCTTAAAAAAACGATACATTTGAACAGTATATATCTCTTTTGTGGTCCCAAAAAGCTCAAAATGGCGACAATTCTTGTTGGCCAAGGCCAATTATCTCATGATTGGAAAGTATATATCTTTTCAGCGTACCAGTCCAGATGAAAGAGATACAGAAACCAAAATAGCTTGTGGGAGTTATGAGGGTTTACTTTTTGACTACCTTATTACACGAATATAACTAGACATGTAATTAACGCAAATAACCCTAGCTAAAACCACCCAATTAGAGCCATGGGGAAATTAAAAAACTTGTTTTTCGCATTAATTTTGATCGCATAAATTTCAAGGCCGTTAATTACTTGACCAGTTATATTCGTGTAATAAGGTAAATCGCAAAAAAGATTTTGTTTGTACCTCTGAGCTGTTGTCACAATAGTGTCTACACTTTCTAGAATCCTAAAGTGTGAAGAAAAGAATGTCAGTTATTAGGATAATGTATAAGTTCAGGAGTTGTGGTTCACTGATCAAAACGTTGCGGATTCTGTCTCCACCAAGGCCAGTGTGAAGTGAATTGACCTATTGTGTCACTAATTCCTCCAGGTGACAGTTTCAGTTTCAGAAGAAACAATATCATGAGATCGGAAGATCATTCGGGCAGCAAAAATAAAACTGTTAAAATCTTTTTTTCTAAATATTATTGTAATCACTCTCATAGTTTGCTAACCCAAAAACATTGTTTGACTCAGTAATCTGACTTGAGTACTTTAGTTAAACCTCTCCCATAATCATGGAAGCCAAGGGCAATTTCTTTGGCTGAGAATATAGATTATTTGTATTTAACCTGTGAAGTGCTGAGTCAGCACCAATGGTCATATCTGTTCCACAAAAATCATTATCTATACTTCCAACCTATTGAAAGATTAAAAAAAAATTATTATAGTTGCAAACACTATTGACTTGATAATCAATATTCTCTGCTGAATTCAATTTTTGAAAATTTCTCCAGGAGAAATCAACACCTGACACTGAACGATGATATGAACCAAAGCTAAAAATTAAAAATAACTTTAATCAGATTAATTTTTTGCAAGATTAAAATTCGCGATTGGGCAATTTTTAGCCTTTTTCAAGAAAATTTGCATCACAAATCGCTTGAAATCTTTTATTTGCAAAATTAAATTCACGCAAAATTTACTATTATAATTTCAGCAAGTTGTCAAAACCATGTAATTTTGGTAAAATATGTCTATCAACTTTTCAGGTCATTCAGGAAATTAAATCCACACAGAATTTCTCAAACTGCTCACTCACAAAATTAAATCCAAAGCGTTTACTCTCGCAAAAGTTAACCGGGTTGAAGTAACTTTTTCAAAAACAAAAAGCAAAAAGGTTTTAATACCATTCCAACAATATTCAGATAACCAGAACTATCCACAGTCTCTTGAGTGATATCTCCTAGATATTGAAATGAAAATGTTACATGATATAACTTGCATAACTTGCTAACTTTGAAAACTAGGAAGTTACCCTTTAACCTAACCTAAAACATCAAAACAATAGCATTTGATAAACAAAACTGTGTTAAATGGCGCCACAGACAAAACCGTTTTGCAAAATGCTGGATCATCAATCAAGAGAAAATTTGTGAAAGACTCCTACTCCACCTAAATTTGAATAATCCCCCATCATAATCAAAATTAACACCCACCTAAAATAAAAAAAATCTCAAACTCAACATTTACAAAGTGATTAATGAGTCATCAATGACGTAACAAGTGTATTCCGCATAAAAAGGCGAATTTTGCCATCTGTAGTAGTACTTACTAAACGAGGGGGAAATTTCACTGAAATAAGACAAAAAAAGAGGCTAAAACAAGCTGATCACAGCAAAAGCTCTTTTATCAAGATGTAAAGGTTTCTAAAATAAAGGTTTTATTTAATTACCTGACTGTACTAATTCTTCCAAAAGAGATTTCCATTCATGCCGAAAGATGTCTGCACCAGTGAGACTACCATCACCACCAATTACCACCTATAAAAGATGGAAAAGCAACAACAAAAAATTAAAGACAAAATGCAAACATAGACTGAATGAATGATCTGAAGTATATCATAAGGAATTTGAAATCACAACTTTAAATTTTATGAAATCATTGATTAACACGGATGATTTTGGGTAACTATTATAATAGCCTACAATTTATAAACATGTTTTTAATTAACAAGGACTTAGGTCCACTCACATCAATAACATGGACTGGTTATTTTTGTGCAATAAGGTATGCCAATGGTTACATACTAAAACAATCAAAAGACTTTTTAAAAGTCAGAGACCATCGACTTAAAATACTCTAAGATGCAGATACAAACACCAAAGTTTTTATTTACCAAATTAGTGATTCCACGTTTCACAAGATTCAATGCAGCTTTTCTTCTCCCTTCTCTTGTTTGAAAGTCTTTACACCTTGCACTTCCAATGACTGTTCCACCCTAAAAATAATGATAACAAAAAAGTTTCATTTTCTTGAATTAATGTCTCGACAAATAGTTTAAAAGTGAGCTATTTACATAAAAAGGATTGATCTCATTATAATAATTTACATTTTTGAACCTGTATACAATACGACTGTCTTGCAAACTTTTTTTGAGAATATTGAATGAGAGATTATTTAGAGAAAGTAAAACTTCTAGTAAGGTTTCCGTAAAGAACTACATAAATCTATATTGACTTTCTCGTTCGTCTATGCTAATAGACGGGTACACATTCTTTTGAAGACAATCAAAAGAATATTTAAAAATCAGAGAGTATCAGCCAATCAACTTAAAATCTAGTTATAGTTCTCATAAAAGACATATCACAACAAATTCATTTAAAACATATAACTATATAACTATACCTTCTGAATAATTCCATGGACATCATCCCATTTAAAACTTTTGATATTTTCGCCACCATCAACCAGACCTTGGTAGCCCTGAAAAAGAAGAGAGAATTACTTAAAGTTACTGCGGTAGGATTAATAATTGAAATATGTTGATGTATTGTTAAAAACAAAATCGCCTAATATTTTATATATTTGCCTTTGAATGCGAAATTTGATCCATAAAGGTTTCATATATGAAACCATATATGAAACCATATAGGTTTTTCTGGTTTCGATTGTTTTATAACAAAAGACTTTTATAAAAAGATCTGCAAAAATTAAATTCCTGGAAAAAATTTGTATCCTTGATGTAATTACAGTACATTACTAATCCAAGTCTCAATTGATCCTATTATTAAAAAATTGACAAGCTAAAAAAAACATGAAATAATTACCCAATAAACAGCGTAGACTTTGGCACCAGCATATAGAGCCATTCTTGTAGTGGCTCTTATAGCTGCATTCATACCTTCAATGTGCAAGAAAATGTCATGTAAAAGAAGTAACTGGAATTATGATTATATTTGAATGAATACATTGTTTCAACTAATGCTAAAAATTTCAAAGTGATTTTTCTGTCAGACATGATCAGATGTCTATTGTTATGCAAATCATAAGGTACATAGGAGTAGAAGATAATCTTGTTTCTCTGTGTAACCAATGCTAGTATCCCCCATCATATTTTACTTAAATGACACTGTCTCTACTTAAAATCTATGTCAGAGAAATTTCCAATAACTTTGCTCTACCGTCTTTTTCCTTTAAAATATTGAGTTTCAATGTCTTCAATGCAGTAGTAAAAAATGTGCAGTTCATTTTAAGATCCATGAGGCAGTCAAATTCATTTTTTTCGCTAGTTTTTGCTATTATTTTTTACTTTGAATTATTTTAATACATGATTACAAAATTGAGTTTTAAAAACTCTATTTCACCTTATAATGGTGGTAAAAAAGTGCTTGAAAATTTCTCTGTATAATGTATATAATAACTTTAAGATATTTTATCATTTTTGTTTAAGATTGTGATAACGGCAAACTTAAATATAATTTGATAAATGATATTGAACTAGAACTGTTACATGTTTTTTTTATAAAAACATTAAAATTTGAAGAAGCCTTCTAATGTTCTTAGCTTTTTTGGTTTCAAGCCTTAAAATTTTCTTAAGATGTTCTTTTCAATTCATATGTACATAATCAAAAAAGAAAAAAATGTTCTTATTTCTATATATATACTATTGATTCTCCAAAGCCTCCAAGTTTTAACATGTTCTTAATTTTTTTTCCTCGAAGCCATAATGTTCTTATATACTAAAAAAAAATGTGTATTTATTAATTTATTCACCTTGTGAATCACCACCACTTGTCAGTATAGCTATAGATTGATTGGTACCATCCACTCCTCCTGCGAATGACATTTTTCTTGCTAGGGGTGGTCGTTTCCTTGGTGGAGCATCTGTCTGGTCCTCAAAGACTTCATCTTGAAACATAACCGAAGGTTCATCCTCAAATTTCAATGCAGAGACCTTTGAAGCGATGTTCTGATAAACATTTTTTGTATCCCGCTTGTAAACTTGGTTCAAAATGCGGATGACATTGATGAATTTTTGGAAATAAAAAGTGGTGAAACTGGTTAGAAACCAGATCATGATGCTATGACTTTCTTTTGCTCTGTTGTTTGAGAATGCTAAAATAACAAAATTCACAAATTCAAAACTTTTTATTGGCTTTCCACATGATATGAGGTCATCCAGACAGTTGGAGCAACTTCATAAAATATTAGCATTTTTTGGTTATTATTTGCCAAATCCAAAACACAAAAACTAATTCAATCAATTTTAACTTACACATTCCAAATGTTAAAATTATTAGAGAAACAAATAAACTGCATCAAATTATTATTTTTCATTAAAATGATATAAAAGTTTTTTGACATCACGATGAAAAGTGGCAAATAGAAAATTTTGTTTGCACTTCGTAAACCAAGGTTTACATTAAAAAACCTCAGTTTGCGGCTCAAAAACCTAGGTTTGCAGCTCAAAACTTAGATTTGCGACTTAGATTATTGTTATTTTGAAGTATAACATATAGTGCCCTAAAAAGAAATAGCTTCGCAGACTGG
>JAUJPO010066001.1:0-12396 GCA_032270745.1 Tiaropsis multicirrata
CCCTGGAAATTTCAATTAAAATAGCCCCTGGAAAAGTTCGTCCACCCCTATGTATGGACTTAAAATGGAATAGCCCATTAGCAATGAAGCTAACATCCTTGAAAATCTAGGTTTTGACTTTTATGTATGTCATCTATTTTTACAGATTTATCAAACCGTTTATTTGATGGGGCGAAAGGCGCATCAACCATCGGAAGTAATGAAGGTCAAGGTCAGCTGTTTACAAAATTTCATCGGAATTTCACTTCACTTTACAACCCCTATAATTAGTTTTTATTTGACCCAAATTGTGAACCTTTTTGGACGCAGAGCTCACAATCCAACTAAACCAGAATCCTACGGCCTAGGTGGCGTCTAGATAAATTTTCTCTCATATTTCAATGATAGCTTCTTCCATTTTTATATATTTTTTTAAATATTTGGTTCAATCAGGAGAGATTAATTAATTAGGCCACTAGAAAAGTTCAGAGAGAAAGTGAGAATATTTGGAAAAATGATTTCAAAGTCAGAGAAAAGTTGGGGCAATTATTTTAAAATATTTTAATTATACCATAATATCAATTTCTATAATCTTCAAAACCCTAATATCTCTCTTGATTCAACCATAATATAAATTCCTATATTGTTCTTCAAAACCGCAATATCTTTTAATTTCACCATAATATCAATTCTTATAATTTCGAAAACTGTAACATCTCTCTTAAAATTTCACCATGAAATATCGATTCTTATAATCTTCAAACTATAATATCTCTCCTAATTCTAACATAATATCAATTCTGATAATGTTCAGACGATTACCAGAAGTTGACACCGAAGGAAGAAAAGGATTTGAATGCCATTCTGTGTAAGGTTGAAGATGCGTTGAATAATGTGGAATTATTTACCGATCAATTGTCATCAGAATTACAACAACTCGAATATGTAAGCATTTTATACTATTATAAAAATGTGGATATATTATCATTCATCTCCATTCGACTAAGAGGTTTTCTTCTTCCTTTCATGATTAGATATTCAAAAATTCAATAACGGTCAAAATTTCACACCGTGATCTTATGTTTTGCAGAAAACTAATGATCTCGTCCGAGTTTTCTTAGTGCCAAATATGTATGTGTTGGTATATTTTCGGAAAAAAGTCTGTTTTTTAATAATGACTGAGGACATAACTCGTGATATTTCTGACGAGTTTTGTTTTCTGAACTTGATTTTCATAAAAGGTCAATACAGATCCAAGACCAAGAGGTTCCAAATCCTAACATCGTCGGGGTGGATTGTACCGAATTTCCCTAACCATATTTTAAATTTCAATTCACTCGCCCTCAGATCAATATTACGTCGTTGATGGGTTCAGAACAACAAGCACGAGATTTATTATCACTTATTGATAAAAGTGTGGAAGAGTTAGATGTCCTTGACAACAGGTTGACCAATTATGACGAATGTCTGAAGGTAATCGACCATCTTTGGGATTTTTATTTGGATGATTTTTTTTTCGGTTTTTTTTCTTTGTTTTTTTTCTTGAAGTGATAAATACAATTAAATTCAAAGTGGCACATAAAATTCCCAACCGTTTAGATTGAAAATCTAATCAATGATAGTTAGCTGTGATGATGTTGATATCTAAGTTAATATTGTGTAAAAGTTGCTAGTTAGGTTCGTTTATATCATCCTTAGATAATCCTTCATAAAGTTTATACAATCGACGCTCTTTATCTCGAACTCAAGGGACCGACGAAAGAAATCGAGATAACGAAAGTTCGAGATAGCGAGCGTTTTTAGCCTACAATTGGTTGGAAAAAGTTCGAGACAGCAAGGGTACGAGATAACGGGCACCGACTGTAGTTGACAAAAAAATTGTCTTTAGTGTAAATCGTTTGATTTACATTTTCCCATAGCGCGTCAGTGAACAAATGGACCAAATGGAATTCAAGGACAATCGTATGGAAATTGAAAGAATCAACAATAAAAAGTTACTGGAAGAAATCAAATATATTGTCGTAAGTTAATATAGTATAGCTAAAAAAATTCAAACGCTGGAAACGAGTCATTGATATAGAAAACTCGTCAATTCTCGTCAACTGTAAATTCTTTTATTACATTAAACTGAAGATGACACTGGTACCTGGTATGTCACTCCCCTGATTTATTCATATGAGCTAGTAATACCTTCTTGTCACAAACTAGGGGAAACTAGACATTTCACAACGCCACATCAGTTCTCTGGAAGAAGGAGATCTATACAACCCTCTTGGAATCACAGAATGTATCTCGGCTGCAAAAGTTCTATTGGAAGCTTTCCACACGCCTTTTAAACCAGGTATAAATGTTTGTTTGACTTTATTTATTTAAGGGCGGAAGGTGGAGATGAGAAGGCCCTAAACCTTTAAAATATAGATGTTCTACGCATAAAACTTAGTGACTTTTCCTAACTTTCTAGAACCTTCTAATAATACTCATTTTCACACCTTGGTGGCATTTCTGACAAACAGGTGTCAAGTACAATGGCATTCTGAAAAATTTAACTTTTCTTTACATTTTCATGCGGTATCTATCTATTTGATATCGTCATCTTTTTTTTTAAAGGAATAACGGACTTGCGCGCAGTACAAGATCAATTGAATCGTATCATGACATTGAAATCGGACTTTGCACAACGTTTCTATGTTCATCTCGATAAATTTATTTCACAACACGTAAGTTGCATCATTTTCATTGTGTCGCTAATTCCTCAGTTTAAAAGATTTTTTAATTGTGCTTTATAGTTTTTTACTGAGTTTAGTGAGCTAACGCCATTAATAATGCAACGATAACAAACAACTCAAAAACCTAACAATTTTTCTTTAAAAATCCTTTATTCTGACAAATGTGTAGTCGAAAAATAATGTTTCTTCGCAGTATCGTTGAAAGAACCAGCCTAAAAAGCGGCATATAGGCATACCTTTCTAGCGCTTCGATACAAATTTCACAAACACAACGAAATTTATTTGCTTGATTCTGAATTGCAGCCACCGCAAAAAATAGAATTTGCGATTTGCAATTTGAATTTGTTTTATGGTCGAAGAAGACACATTTTGCGGTATTGTTTTTTGTATCTGCAAAGCTATGAAACAATTGCGATTAGGCGGTTTCATCTTGCAAGTATAACCAAACTACGAGTTAAAAATGTTACTATACTATTGACTTCGATGATATCTAATAAGAATTTATTTTCAAAACCAAAAAATTTAAAACATAACTAGTTTCATGCACTATGTACAATCTATGTAAATAAGTTACATCTGATGATTGTACATATAGTGCATGAAACTCGGAGCTATGTTTTTAATTTTTGTGCTTTGAAAATAAATTCATATTAAAAAAGCTCTATGTCTCATATCGAGCACTTTCGTGAATATTGTTCACTACTTACCATGATATCTATTAAAAAGATTGTTTAACTTTATATTGGACGTAAATTCGATGCTTTTTTCGGCATTCTTCTTTATAGATCTGTGGCAAATTCAGTACTGTATGCCATTGATAATATCGAGGTAGATTACTAAAAAGATAAAATATGTTTTTGAATTTCAGAGTAACATCGAGCACGTGTCATACAAACCTACAAATGACTTGTCTCTACAAACACACGACTCTGTACATACCGATTTTACGCCTTATGTTGAATTAATGAAATGGTTGAAAGACCTCGACAACAGCAAATATCTAGAAATCAAATCGGTAAGACTTTTGAATATGTTCCTTGAAGCAAACTTCAGATAAGCAGTAGCACCGATTGACTCTCTCCTAACTAAATAATTTGCCTTATAAGTTGGCTACAAAAATCCGCTAAAGCCCCCGGTCTTCACTGCATAGTTACTCCTGTTCATTTTTTTTACGTTTACTACCGTTTCTTTCCAGCATTACGAGGGATCATTCACGCGAACGTACGAAAAAGAATTCAAAGAATATTTAGAATTTGCCAAAATGAGGGCTTCTATGAAAGCTAAAGGTAAGAATCGAATACTTTAAAATACCTAAAATTGTTTATTTTTATATATAAATTTTATAAAGCGTTTTGAAAAACAACAACTTGCGCTGCTGAAAGAGATATTTCTCAGAGCACTGTGGTAGTATGATGTAGAAGAAGAATATAACTTCTGAAAAGTTAAACCTCTAAGCATAAACAATTCTTCCTGTAGGTAATAGATCGTTGCAAGCCTTACAAACAGGCTCACACGGTGGCAGTAAATCATCTCTACATTTACTGAAAAGTTCAAAAGAAGGCAAATTGAAAAGGACACCATCCAAAGAATCTATTGACTCGACAGCCTCCGTTGAATCTTCTGTTATTTCCGCTGGAAATTCCGGACAGTTCGATCAGGTATGTTTCAGTGAGCAATTTAACTACCATAAGAAAGTTATCCTTATGATGCTATTAAGAGCATTAAGATTTTCACGGGAACTATTTTTCGCGGTTTTGAAAAAAAACACCCGCGAAAATTGCGAAAATTATTAGTTCCCTTATTAATAAATACCTTATTTTATACAGAATTGGCTGACTTTCAAAAACCTTTTGGGCTGGGGATTGTTAATCAGCCTGATAAGATATCAAATTCTGATGTGCATCGAAAGTTAGAAAGCTGCGAAGGTCAGGTCAGGGGTAACTTGTCTCGAAAATTCTACTCCGATGAATCCTAACCCCAAATTATGTTATTCGTTTTCAGGTGTTTGACATTGTGTTATCAGAGATAGAACCTTACGTCATGACGGAACAAGAATTTTGTCAGATGTTCTTTCATCTTCGTTGGCCTGGTGATAATGCTGACGTAAGCATTATAAAAGTTTCTTTGAAATTTGCTGGGTTGGGATGGGAGGGGACAAGTTATACCTGTCCCCCAGAACCATCCGTCCAGACCATTTCCGGGTCCCGGAACGAACCATAAAGGGATCAAGTCCACAGATAAATGTCGTAAAATTGAAGGAATCAAATTATTCCCGAAGTTTTGGTAGGGAAATTCCCTGGTCCATGTCTAAGTTATATTTTGTCCTTTGCGGCATTAACATGATTAGACTAAATCAAGAATAAGAAGTTTCTACATACTACTTTTGATAAGAAATGAGAGCCTTATTTTCCCACTAGCCAAAAGAAGAAGATGAAGTTGATGGAGCAATAATGAGTAGACAACGATTTGCTGACCAGTAAGTTCTTATTCTCATTGAGCCAATATGGGGGGGGGGGGGGGTCCCCGTAATCTTTGTTCTTATTCGTATTTTGGGAAAAAATCAATGATGAAATATATTACGAAAAGCAAAAATTGGAAATGTAGTTTTATTGTCAATTGTATGACAATAACATGTTTTTTTCAAATTAGGTTTTGCCTTGTTAAACATAATTCGTATGTTAGTAGTATGGGTTAGAGGGCTATTTAGGGTTAAAAAAGCCCGAGTTTTATTTGCGATGTTGACGAAATTACACGAACGTAGTGAAGGCAAATCTTTAACATGGCAAATGAAACGAGGGCTTGTAATTTTAGTTATACAATTAGACATTGAAATACTTGGAGCGACGAAAATAAATGACACACAATTGACATAATTACACAAACATTATTCAATCATACATACATATAAACAAAACATAAACACAACCATTCCAGACATCCAACAACATACACATATACAACAACAACAGCAACGACACAAAATCATCACATCACAAAATGTTCATCTTTTTCTGTTCCGTCTTTTATTTTTTAGCAAACTGGACGCTCCACATAGGTAAAAGTTGTTGTTGGCTAAACACTCTTCCAAAATCACTCACAAAATATCATTTTCAACCTTTCCATATCATATTTATTTTATAAATATCATTCAAGTCAAAAGTCGAATAGTCAAATCCAAAAATTAGGGTATTAAGATTTTTTAAAGATTAGCCAATAAAATCAACCATCATGGTATAACCATCATTAAACATCACCATCATATACCAACTCATTTTACTGACCAAAATCAATTTAACCCATTTTACTGACCCTATATTGACAGCTATAACGAGCTTTAATGACTAACAGAATACAGGCTCGGATACAGAAGTAGGCTTTATACCAATGGAGGAGAATGCACTAATTATCCTTTTACCTTATATGGAAACTAATTACTCTCCTTAGATAAGAAATTCTACCTCCTGTATCCGACTCTGAAATACATACTTACTAACCTACCTGCTGACTTTGAGATGACATTATTTGCTCCTTTGTTCTTCTTTCTCTTACTAACTGTCTACACTTTTCAACGCTCAATTTTACTGTAGGACACCTAAAGATGAAGTTCGGTATGTTTTCAAACTAACAACATTTTTAATTATTTATTACTTTATAATGAAGATCCATATTTCTATGCTAATGATACTTCCATCCTAACGAAACATTTTTCCATCAGCAAACTCCTCCCATCCCTGAAGATTTCATTAAATCTAATTGAAATAGAGCGAAAGTCCAAGACGTTAAAAATTGTAGTCCTTAGATATAATATGATGAACTTCATATGTTGTTATAGGGATATCATGAAAAATATATTTGGCTTTATGGAAATTGAAATGCAAAATTTGATCACCTATGGTGAAGCACTACATCCACAGTAAGTAACAAAAGAAATTCATTCCTTTACGAAATCTTTGAATTTGATTGGAAGGAATGAGTCAATTTTGGAAAAATTTGGTATATCATAGTTATTTTAATGGCTGTCCAATTGATTTTCACTTTTTAGTAACATTTTATACGCCATGTATCGCATACAAAATCAAGCGTCGCACTTGGTGACTAGCCATACTACTGGTGCACCGCCCACATTCTTGGGTACGCTTTTCGGTGGATGGCTCATTTTCACCAAGAGGTTGTTCGATAAATATGTGGTAAGTCAATTTCCATTCATTCCTTTATTCATTCATTCTTTCATTACATTGAATTGGCGTTTCAAATTGTAAACGGTCTCGATCGACTCCACTGCAGTCTTTTTCGGAAATCGTAAGAAAGCAACCCTTTAATGTTGTGAAGCTGTAAACTTTGTTTTATTGAACATTTTCTGGGAAACAATTTTTGTTTTGCTTATGAAAGCAACCCTTAGGAAATTTTGCCATTTCTTGAAATTTTAGTGAGAGTTTTGTGTTACACTCTAAAGATGTAATAACAAGATAGTAAAAACTTCAATCAAAAGGCCGGTAATTTGACCTCCCTTCCTCTCACTTGCTGTAAACGAAAATCTTTTTCATTTTCTAACACTAAGCTCTATGTCGAAATAAGTCTCCTTGCCTCTTAATTTCAATCTCATTTACTGTCTTTATCCGCCTGATACCATTATATGGCATCAAATTTTCTATTATTATCAAGCAAAATTGTTAGCCTAAAGGTTAAATTTAATTATTTCAGGAGGGCCAACAAAAGGCAATTTTTTCCAGTGTTGAACAAGCTACCACGCTAATGCTGCTCATAATATTTGTCATTATTATTCTCTGTTTGTAGGAAGGACTCAGTCGTCAAATTAACGAACAAAAAGTACAAAAGAAGAAACGTACAGGCATTTTACCTGATGTCCTCACAGTTGAGGTAAGTACCTAGCAACATCAATAAATACCCACACACACTAAGGGAAAGTAGAAAAAGAGCAAAGTCTTCTAAAATGTCTCTCGGATTAGTTTCAAAGACTGTAATTAGTCTAGTTAAATTCCAATATGACTCACAAATACCTGAAGTTATACTCTGCTCTACTTGTTGTCGTACATATTACCATCCACTTTTTTGATTTCATAGACACTTCTCTTTTTCAATCCATCAAAAAGACTATTGATAAATAACAGTTTCATTTAGCTATCTCTAGGATTCGCTATCCCTTCTCTATCATGGCGTCTAGTAGCAATGATGGTTTTTTATTTACTATACTCTTCTTTAGCGTTTCTTCAAGGCATCAGAGAAGATCTTCCAAGGTTCTGATCGGCGTAGTGAGATAGATAAAGCGTACAGTAAATTGATTCGTGTTCTCTTCGTCAAAATTGAAGAAGTAGCCGAAGAAAACGATAAACCACCCCCTGAAATTGTCATGTTTGGTAAGTTGTTTTCCATCATGGATACTACCAGTTAATATTTTTTTAACATAAAACAGGAACCCCTGCATTTATGATAAAATAAATGGCACACGTTCACAAAAATCTAATACCTTATAATTGTTATAAACGATTGTTGACACTTAATCCTGTGTGTAGATCAGTTTTCCCGCGCGCGGCCGCCGATGGTTTGTCCTGGAACCCAGGGAGTAATAAACAACATGAGTCTAGTCTAGTCTAGTCTTGTTTTTATAGTCATCGCTAACATAAAAAGCACAGAATGGCATTTAAAAACATTGTCTTTCTTTCGTTTTAGAAAATTATCACTATCTTCACAGTAAGTCTTTTCAATTTTCAATTCGATACTTTATTTTATAATTGTGAGTGGCGATTAATAAGCAGATATTCAACCATAGTGTAAAACCATTAAGAAAATGAATTGTACGATGGCCCTGAGGTATACTTTTCTTCTCAACTTTCTTTGTACTTTTCTTCTCAAAATATCAAAATTTAAGAAGGGAGAAGTAATTTTTTCCAAGAAGGATTTTTTTTCGTATTTTTCCTCTGCAAAAATGTGTGTAACCCTGATACTCTTGTGTACTTTAATATAGTCTGGGGTCAAGTTTCAATGTTCTATAAAAAGTTTGGATTCCTGTCAAACCATATAATTCTCCAGAGATTGTATCCATAGGTTGAAATTGTACGATGGCCATGAGGTATACTTTTCTTCTCAACTTTCTCTGTACTTTTCTCCTCAAAATATCAAAATTTAAGAAAAGAAGTAATTTTTTTTCGTATTTTTCTTCCGAAAAAAATTTCAAATTAGAAGTGAAGTAAATTTTATTTTGAAGGGAAGTAAAATTCCAAACTTCAATCCATGAATACAATCTGAATTTTTTCAGATTCATGAAGAATTGCATGGTTTGGCAGGAGTCCAAACTTTGAATTTAGTAAAAAATCTCTACCCCTCTCATTACAAAGCTTATTATTCAAACAAGATCTCTTAATTCAAGAATAAAGAGCTACTGTAATTTAAAAATTTATTCAGACCCTGCCGCATGAACCAATCAAACAGCTTGCAATCTTTCAATGACTATAAATCTTAACTGCGTTTGGTTATAATTTTTGTTGAGGTATTTCTAGTTGGGGGTCTTTTAAGTTCTTTTAATTGTCGAGAAAAACAGCATATGTTGTTCAAACTGATTTTGCATACCTTAAGGGAAGAAATTTTCGTGGGAATAAATTTTTGCGGCATTTAATTTCGCGGTTTAAGGCTCAAAATTCGCGAGTTTCGCGGAATTTAATTTCGCGGTTGAGGGAATTTTTTGTCCACAAAAAGCCCTATTTTTCCCTAAAAAGACCAATTTTAGGGGGTAATTTTTTTAATTGTGAGAATATTCGTGAACACCCAAAACCGCGAAATTAAATGCCGCGAAAATTTCTTCCCACGAAAATTTCTTCCCATAAGGTACTTTGACAGGTTCTGAGTCTATGTCCTTTTTTATAGAACATTAGAATTTGACCCCCGACTACATTAAAGTACACCAAGAGTAATAAGGGTACACACACGTGGCCTCTATATGATATCACAACAACGTTTTACTTTTCTTTTATCGCTTTTCATTTTTTTTGGAAGAGTAGTAATAAAATTGAGAAGAGAATTTGAAGTTGTATATTTTACTTCCCTTCTAAAAAATCTTACTTCACTTCTTGTTTTGCAATTCTTTTCGGAAGAAAAATACGAAAAAAGTTACTTCCCTTTTTAAATTTTGATATTTTGAGAAGAAAAGTACAGAAAGTTGAAAAGAAAAGTATACCTCAGGGACATCGTAATAAAGTTTGAATTTTACTTCCCTTCAAAATAAAATTTACTTCACTTCTAATTTGCAATTTTTTCCGGAAAAAAATTACTTTCCTTCTTAAAATAAATACTCCGCTTCTTTGATTTTGATATTTTGCGAAGAAAAGTACAAAGAAAGTTGAGAAGAAAAGTATACCTCAGGGCCATCGTAGAATTGAAAACACAACTTCAACATTATTTTGAAAACAAAACCTAAATACATTAGGTAAAAATAACAAAAATAACGCTTAACTGTCAAACAATCAACAATGACCCAAACTGAAATCGACACAATAAAAAAATCGGAAAAAAATTTCAGCGTTAAAATAATGGGGGTGGATATGAATAATTATTCAATGGCCGTTTTTGCCTACAGGTATATAATAAGAGTAATTGTAATAGGTGTATGGTTATAGAATTGCAACAAGCCCTTTCTTATCTTTAGGTTTAATCCGTGGTTTAAAGAACCAAGCATTAGAAGATGAGAAGAAACAAGCAGAACAAATGTACAAAGATGCCATGAATCAATATATTGCAACACGTCTTGGTCGACCTCTCGAAAGAATGAGTGTAAACTAATTTCGTTCTTTGGCTATTTGTCATTGATTTTTTTAACTGTCGTGGGGGCTGGTAACAGTTCTGTTCACTGTTAAAGAATCCACCCAGCGACCACAATAACCGGACCTGATCCTTAATTTCTTTTCCGCCAATCACAAGCTTCCTGGTCATTTCTGACTAAAGACACGCATAGAAATCTGTTCAAAATTAACCAATCAGTAAGGTTTTCACTAACTATCAATTATTTTCTTCTCTTTTTCATTTAGCGCTTCTTCCAAGGAATTGAATCATGTATCAACTCTGGTGTTCGGATGGAAGATATTGGATATCAAATCAAATTGAATCAACAAGAACTTCGAGCTGTTCTCAAAGACTATCCACCTAAAGAGGTTAATATCTTTTTTGTTCTGTTTGTTGTTGTTTTTTACCTGAGAAATACATGAAGGGAAGTACTTTTTTTAAGGGAAGTACTTCTTTTTCGCTGCCATCGGTACTAAAAAACAGAAGAACTGCAAAACGGAGGTATAGACGATATAGAAACTATAAAACTCAGAAACAAAATGGAGGGACTATAAAATAGCAAAAAAAATTCAACGATTAAAGTAGCGGGCGGTTATATATTAGTTTGAAAAACAGAAATAACAAAATAAAAGAGGAGGAAAAATTGGACACTTTTTCAAAACAATTTCTGTGAAAACTTTTTAATCTATTTTGATAACCCTTTTATGATGTGCTTTTAAGCGGATTTATCATCCAGCGGTATAGGCTAAACGTACTGTTGGGTATTTTTAAAATATTCGATAGTATATTTGGCTTCAGCACTCCTTTCAGAGTCAGAATGGATCAAGCGTCATTACGTCTTGTTTTGTTTTCTCTTTTTAACATCTACGTCGAAGAGAGACAAAAATGAAATTAATTAAGTCTGGTCAGGAAAAGTCAGGGAAATTTAAAACAAGTTTCCTAGTCTTATTTGCAGACCTATAGAAAACCCTTAGGCGTATATAGTTTTAATTCAGTCTGTAAAATACACGCAACTTAACTTCAGAGAAGATGACATTAGAAAGCATTGCATTGCCGTCAATTCATAACCAAACCATTCGAAATATTCACGGGGGAGCAGTCGAATATTTTGTTAACAAAGTTTTTTATTTCAAAATAGAAATTCTGTTTTATTTTTCAAGATTTAAAAGAAATTTAAAAAGTTTTAGTTATATCACCATACTTTTCTTTTCAAAACTTTAAAAGTTTTGGATGTATTGTGAGAAGTTAAACAAAACTACCTTAAAAAGTATATTTAAATATGGCTGGTGGTAAGCTTCACCAGTTCATGCTGCTCATCATCTTTAGCTACAACACCGGAAATGTTATTATATCTTTTTAAGGTTGTTTACTGGAAATACAGCTTTTACCGGTACGATTAAAGTGTTAAAAAAATAACTTGAAATAACATCAATAAGAATAATCAGAAAGCTGTTTTCCTATGAATTATTAAAAATGGGTTCAAGAAAAATAATACCACAATGCTGTAAAGTTATCAAAAAGAAACAAAAATACAAAATAAGAATCGGTCAAGTACAAAATGCATAATGCTTAATGCATAACGAATATTGCATAACACATAATGCATAATATCTACTGCATGATGCATAACGCATAACACATAATGCATAATACCTACTGCATAACGCATAATAGATAATGCATAATACATAACGCAAAATGCATAATGCATAATTACGATGGCCCAGAAGGCTCAAATCACACTTCCAAGTTGAGTTTTAGTTTACGGGTTACTTGGCTTACGAGTTCCGAAGACTAGTTTTGAGTTATCCTTTAATTGAAGAGATATTTCGAGTTGATAAAACTCGAGTTACTCAAAATAAGAGTTATGTCGAGTTGTTCCGCGTTCATCGAATTTAAA
>JAUJPO010066012.1:0-26828 GCA_032270745.1 Tiaropsis multicirrata
TTTCTCATTTTAGATTTACGCGTTTTTCTTGAAATAAACTTTCTTGGACTTACCTGGTTTTTGTCAAAGTACGGCAGATAGTCCGCGCCTTGAAATTTTCAATTTTAATCCCTCTCCATTTTGTTCTGATTTGTCAAAATATAACAGATTTCTTCTGCTTTGCAAAGAAGTGGAGGGGACCTAGCCCCCGGTGGCGTGGGCGGGCCCTGCTTATAAAGAAGACTAAATATTGGACTGCAAGACTACAAGAATAATAATCCAACCTGTTGGAGGCCAGTGCAGAACCGTTGGAAGACGTCCTTCATATTAGCACCTTTCTGCATAGAAATGATTCTCAAGTGATCTTCCTCGTTGACCCAAACCAAAAAGTTCTTTTTGTTATTGTGCCAGATACCACGTGCTTCGGGCCAGTCACGTGCCATACCTGCTGACGTCAGCAAAGGTGAGACGGGTTTGTCGAATAATAAATGATCATCGATCAACTTATTCTGTTCAGTATCGGTCATACCGCCCAACGAGTAATATTTTCCTTTTAAATTACCGGATAGTCGGCTCAAAGCTTTGACTGAGATGTCTTCCACCTAAAAAAAGTTTAAACATGAATAATTTGTTGATAACACTGTTGATAGATAACCCAACAACCACATAATGTTATTCTAATATCAGAACGGACGTTGAAAAAACATTTCTTGGACGTTCAAACAATGTTCCGTGCCAGCTGGGACATGTCTGTACCAGACCAGATATTTGTCGATATTTCAAAGGATTATTACCGCAGAGGGTCTGTTTCCATTTTCATTAGTTTTAAAAATTATCAAAGTAAATCAAAGTAATTCAAACTAAAAGTACTAACTTCTAATCAAAATAAAATTGAAGTCTGGTTACTAAAACCAAGTTTAATTGTTGACTTGGGTTTATATATATTACGCCATCTTTTATACGAAAATATCCTAAAGGTTTGCGGTCTTAAACAATGAAACTAGCTTAGAAAACAGTCGGTTTTTTGGGATGTTTCCGAATAAATTACGGCATGGATAATTACGGATTGACGGAAAGAACCCTTCGTTTGGGAATAAAGATTTCCGCATTTAATTCCTTAACAACTGTCCCTTTTATCTTTGCATTGTGGTTCTCGGAGTTAAATAAAAAATAACTTGATAGTATATACCTGTTTACGTTCAGCACGAGTGCACCAAGTTGGCAATGATAAACCACGAATGCTTCGACCAGTGCGCACACGGCAAGATAAAACATATTTTGAATCCAAGTTATCACCACCTAGATGAGAAGTTAAGGAGAAAAAACGTTAGAACAGAGTGGAAAGGATGTCTCAAAAATTGTTAGTTAGCTTTCTAATGCTAACTTGCAACAGATAGTAGGAAAATTTTGGCCTTTCCAGAAAAAGAATGTACACCCATTGTTGAGGGTATTGACTTCTTGTTCGAGGAAAGAGCTCATAAAAGGGTGGATTTCCGAAGCGGTACACCCAAATCTGAGGAAGTTGAGTGGAAATCCGAGGGGGAACGTATAAAATGTCTAAGAAATGTTGGATGTACATTCATGAAGACAAAATTAAGTTTTTTAGATAAATACAAACAGCATATATACCTTTAAGATTTTGATATGACAAATCCGTTTTATGCATATCGGTTTTCTTGAATCCATTAAACCGTTTCTCAATAACCGGATCAAATAAATCAGCGAACGTTTCGTACGATTCTTCGTCACCGGCACAGCAACCTACGGTCATGATGAAGGGATGACCTGGGTTGTCTACACCAGTCTGAATGACGTTATCGATAGTAAAACCTGATGGTGTTTTAACGCCGAAATATTTGGCGTAGATTTCAGGAGTCAAACATTTGGACATCCAATTATTGTGTTTAGAAAGATCCGGAAAGTTAGCGAGCGGGCTGTTCCGGCATGCATTGCTAGTTAAAATAGCAGACATCACACGTTTTTCAATGTCGACACCCTGCTCCAAAGCTTTTTCAAGCTCGATCAAGCATTCCACTCCGTTCACTACCGCCTGGACTTGTTGGACTTCAGACGTGCCCAGTCGATCAAGATTTGAGATATCAAAAGTACCATCAGTAGACATGGTATCAACTCCTCCGGTACCACGCTTTTGGAGACGGTAAGCAGCCAGGATGGGGTCGAAATATTTTGTCTTAGACAGTAAGGGGACCCTCAAATGGACACCAGCACGAAGACCAGTACCTAGCAAATAATAAGATAAAGTAAAAGTCTTTTAATAACAGTCAGCCTTCTTTAATTCTCTCTAATTCCACGACATTTTTTTTTACTTTAACACTTTTTTTATATCTATCTAACGAAAAACATCCCTTTGCAATTCGACCTCCAATTTTAAGCAAAAGAAAAGCCTAATCAGGGTCAAAAGATTTGTAAACTTTTTCCTTTAATGTTGATGAAAATAAGCAATAGCTGCTACCTTCCAGTTAAAAGTTATACCATAAAACATCTAAAACCTTATCCTGGGTGGCCACACTCTTTCAATGAAAAAGAAATCCAGCCTTTTTGACCAAAAATATATCTTTTTCTAGCTTTTTCAGGCTGAAAATAGTACATTTTTCCAGTGCAAAATCTGATAGTTTTTCCAGCTTTTCCAGCTTAACCGGTCAAAAGACTTTGCATCAGAAAGTCCAAAGTTAATCTTTCTAATCATAATATAATCAACTGTAGCTTGATTTGGAGGATCCACGATAGTCCTATATCATAGATAGATAGATCCTATCAAAGCAATGGAAATCAAAAAACGATTTTCCAGTTTTTCTAGCCCAATTTCTGAAAAAGTCTTATTTTTCTAGCTTTTCCAGTTTTTCCAGTTTTTCCAGCCTTTGTGGCCCTGTCATGACCGTGATTCTGCTTTGAATTCGTAAAAAAGGACGAGTAGAAAAGGGGCGTGGAAGTAGAACTTATCTTGTAATAATGTCTCATTCTCGACGTTTGGGGTCAAGCTTGTATAGAGGTGTAGGTGTTTTTATCGTGCATAAAGTATATAGCGGCCAGCTACTCGCTATCAAGCGATCGATAATTGATATAAAGCTTTCAGATCAAGGAAGAAAGCGGATAAAGAACTTACCGAGATTGGATGGGCAAGTCAAAACATACCCAAGATGTTCGTTCCACATAAACTCATGTTTGTTCTGTTCAATGTTTCTTTCAACTTTCTTAAGACCTGTGCAAAAGCGTTCGAAAACGGCCGCCATGTTACCTCCTGTTTCCATAGAGATAACACGCGAGTGATCTTCTTCGTTCACCCAGACCAAGAAGTTTTTGTCTTGGTTATGCCAGATACCACGAGAGTCGGGCCAGTCACGTGCCATACCTGCTGACGTCAGCAAAGGTGAGACGGGTTTGTCGAATAAGAAATGATCATCGATCAACTTATTTTGGTCTTCTTCAGACATTCCTTCCAATGGATAATATTGTCCTGAAGATAAACAAAGAAAAATGTGTTGAGCATACAACATTGTTTGAACGTCCGAATAACGTCCTGGCGTCGAAGCAAAGTTATTTGGACGTTAAAGTAATGTTTTGTAAGGACACCAACGTAATGAGTTTTATACGGAAAACCAAATGAGTTAGGTATGAAGAACGTATCGAAAACATTTTGCGTGCCTGATTTCAACACAGATCAATTATGAAAGTTTTAGCCTAATTTTGAAGTAAAGGCTGCCCACTTAAGTTGATTATCAAATTTCTTTTCTTTTAAAAACAATACTGCTCTTTTCAAGGTAACTTTGTAAAAGGTATCAAAAATATTTTGTGTGCTTTACTGGTACTGCTTTTTTTATTTCAACACAGATCTACCATTTGTAAAGAAAGTGAAATTAAGGCCTGGAGGTTGAATTCCAAAAAACTGCTCCTCTTTTCGAGGCAGTTGTGTAGATCATGCAAAGTTTTTTATACCTTTAAAAGCACCATCTAACTTCTGTAGGGCACCCATCATAATAGTTTCCACAGTCCTGCGTTCAGCTCTAGTGCAGAAAGGCGGCAGGGCCAATCCGCGGATAGAGCGACCAGTTCTTACACGACAAGAAAGAACATATTTCGGATCAAGGTTTCCTCCACCAATTAGGTTTTCGGGATTCAGGTCGGTGGTATGGATAGCGGTTTTCTCGTAACCGTTGTGACGATGGAAAATGACTTGGTCAAAAAATTCACTGAATACCGAATACGATTCCTATGATTTAAAATAACAACAATTTCTATAACAACAATAGACAGACCGACATAAACCTTCCCTTGACATGGCAAATAGACCGTATCTACATAGAAACCATGAAGAAATCGGAAACAACATGCATGCATGGTGAAATTTCGCCAAAACTGAACACACTTTTCAGGGGAATCCCTATGGAATCTCTGTTCTGTGTATTATAGAGGTCAGTGGCCCTATCCTTAGATCACAGCGCTAGGTATAAACAATAATAACAATAAAATGGTTAATAAAAGTTTAATTTTTTCAAAAAGTTAATTTTATGTGTCTTTTCGTCAACTTCACTGTCAAGTCTAGTTCAGGAATGACCAAAAATTTTGCTTTGTTTCTTTGATTCGTAAAGGCAAACTGTTGACACTACAAAACAAAACAAAATAAAGAAAATATTATCGTGGATACAAAAATAATCCAGAACTTGAGAACTACTAATCTTTGGTTTTTACCTCGTCACCGGCAACGCAGCCAACGATGTAAATGAAAGGATGTCCTGGGTTGTCAACTCCAGTCTGAATGATATCATCAATAGTGACGCCGTTCGGTGTTTTCAAACCTTGCAATCTACCATACATCTCTGGTGTCAAACATTTCGCCATCCAGTTATTATGCTTGGAAAAATCGGGGAAATTGGGTGGACAGTTTTCCAGAACATTGGAATCCATATTAGTGACATTATCAGATTCGGATTGATTTTGGTCGTTGCCATTGACAACGGTGGTAGTGGTTTCAGCGGCTGGTTTAACGTTAACTGTTGTCACTTTAGCCTTGGTCCTGAAATAAAAAATAAAATGCCACATAAAATAAAGTTTTTATAGTTTTACTAAAAATAAGAAGTTTTGTGAAATTTAATATGTCAATAGGAGAATTAATAAAGCTTTTTTTAGTTGTTTCAGAAAAAAAAATGTACAGGAGAACAGACATGTCCCAATATCATTTTATCATTTTAGGGATAGCCCATTTAAGAAATTACGTTAAATAAAGAAATAAAATAACTTACGCTTTTTCGATGACATTAACGTCACCTAAAATAAAACGATAAAACGAGTCAATTAAATTTTATATTTGAATGTCATTACATTAATACAAACAACTAAAATGGAAATTCGAAGGGACGAGTTAGACACTTTAATTGTACATACAAGCAAATGCAAGGCTTGAGAGTAAAAAATACACATAATTCGGATACGCTAGTTATATATATATCGGAAGGTAGAACTTGTATATTCAGAGTAAAAAAATTATGCGAGTAGCCTAATTTAATAAGAGTAAAAAAGGGTGTAGACACTTTATTCGAGGTGGGTAGACAAGTCCAAGGGTAGATAAAGGATAAACACACTTTATTCGGGATGGGTAAATAAGTGCGAGGGTAGATAAAAGGTGCAGATAATTTATTCGGGGTGGTTAAATAAGTGCAAGGGTAGATAAAGGATTGCAGACACTTTATTCGGGGTGGATAAATAAGTGCGAGGGTAGATAAAGGGTCTAGACACTTTATTCGGGGTGTATAAAAAAGTCCGAGGGTAGTTAAAGGGTCTAGACACTTTATTCGGGTTGGGTAAATAAGTCCGAGGGTAGTTAAAGGATAAAGACACTTTATTCCGGGTGGATAAATAAGTCCAAGGGTAGATAAAGGGTGCAGACACTTTATTCGGGGTGGAAAAATAGGTCCGACGGTGGATAAACAAGTCCGAGGGTAGATAAAGGTTGTAGACAATTTATTCGGGGTAAATGAATAAGTCCAAGGGTAGACAAAGGGTGCAAACACTTTATTCGGGGTGGAAAAATAAGTGCGAGGGTAGACAAAGGGTGCAGACACTTTATTCGGGTTGGTAAATAAGTCCGAGGGTAGATAAAAGATAAAGACACTTTATTCCGGGCGGATAAATAAGTCCGAGGGTAGATAAAGGTTGTAGACAATTTATTCAGGGTAAATGAATAAGTCCAAGGGTGGATAAAGGGTGCAGACACTTTATTCGGGGTGGATAAAAAAGTCCGAGGGTGGATAAATAAGTCCGAGAGTAGATAAAGGGTGTAGACAATTTATTCGGGGTAAATGAATAAGTCCAAGGGTAGACAAAGGGTGGAGACACTTTATTCGGGGTGGATAAAAAAGTCCGAGGGTAGATAAAGGGTGTAGACACTTAATTCAAGGTGGATAAATAAGTCCGAGGGTAGATAAAAGGTGAAGACACTTTATTCGGGGTAGATAAATAAGTCCGAGAGTAGATAAAAGGTGCAGACACTTTATTCGGGGTGGATAAATAAGTCCGAGGGTAGATAAAAGGTGAAGACACTTTATTCGGGGTGGATAAATAAGTCCGAGGGTAGATAAAGGGTGTAGACACTTTATTCGTGTGTACTAGCTTCAAATTCAAACCACAAATAATTCAGATAAGCTAAATTGAAAATGTATATGAATGTTCCTTTAAGTTTTCATGTCGAGTGAAAATTAAATGATATAGTCATCTTGTAAAGAATAAACACGTTAAAAAAAACAAGAACACGCAAAAAGAATAAAAAAACTAACGATTAGTTGCTATGAAGGTTCGTTAAAAGATTACAGGTCATAAAACCTTAAGTTCTAGCCAAAATATGACAAAAGGACAATCAGAAAACATTTTGGATCAAAAACAAATAAAAACAAACAAATAACAAACAAAAAACACACCTTTTCCTGCGCAGATTGATGATGAGTTACCCATGATGATTTACTGGTTGTTGGTTGGTTATAAAACGAGTAATGAGTGGAAAAATAAGTCAAAATTTTCGAACCTTTTCGAAGAGAGATGCTACCCTGTTGGTTAACGAAGATCGAAGAAGGTCGATCAAATTAATTGACGTCAAATATATATTTTCGAATTAATAAAATTGTGACGTATTGGATGGATGATGATCACATGACGGGAATAAATTATCATAAATTAACAGTTTTGGCAAAAAATCAAAGGATTTATTTTGAGATGATGGTAAATTGACGTCAAACAAATATTTCACCTTTGTAATGTGTTGTGTATCCATGCAAAAATAGCACGTGATACTTTTTGCAATTCTCTTTCACCTTGGTGACCAAGGTATAAATATCACGTGGTATGTATAAATCAAAAGGGTCACAATTTGAAGAAATGAAGAAGCAAAGTAATTCGATGAATTTTCATGACTTTCCTGGATTAGTACAAGGTATACAAAATCTCAAAGTAAATATAGTTGAACTGCGAGAACCTTTTATGAAGTGTATCCCGTTATGATTTTTTGATACCAAGACTAAACTAAACTTAACTAAACGTCTCCAAAGTGATCGGCATATAAAAGATAAACAAAAAGTACTGGGTGACTCAAAATATACACCGTCAAACGTCCGAGGTTCTTTTAATCACCCGGTATTAAATCGACCAAGTGAATACTTTACCATAGAGAGCAATATTTTGTCTTTAAAAATTGATGAATTGATGTGCAGTATGTAATCATCAGGAGTATTCAATAATTATTTACGACTTTCAAAATATGTTTTGTAAAAATTCATCTTCGTATCCAACAAAGAAGATGACATTATACCGGGTATCCCAGAAAAAGGTTTCGGTGATTTGTGGCCTCCTGGAGCCTAAAAATTGTTTTTTGATTAATATTTTTATTTCATTAGAGAGAGTAAAGTCTAACTTAAATTCTGAGCTATAACTTTTCAAATTCGGTTCAGTATTTACCAAGTTACAAGCTTTTTAAGTAAAAATACGTCAAAAAAGGGGTATCAAATTAGGCATTATTTGATGTTTTTACATTTTTTTTGTTGAAAAATTGCCAAAGATTGTCGTATTTTTTTTCTACTTTTCCTATTATTGATTTCTATTTCACGAAAATTATTTTTCAAACCATTATAACCATTGATAAAGTCGTAAAACTCTTGAAAAGAGTGCAATTTTGAAATTAATTGCGTAAATTTGATACCCCTTTTTTGACGTAATTTTACACTTTTCGAACAATGATTTTTTTCTTAAAAGGCTTTAACTTCTCAAAGTTTAAGTTAGACTTTCTACTCTTCAATGAAATAAAGATATTAATCAAAAAACAATTTTTTTGGCTCCAGGAGGCCGCAAAACACCGAAACTTTTTTCTGTGACAGCCGGTATATCCGAGACCAAGAAACATGAAAGGCGAGCGCTTTACTCGCTGAGACTAGATTCTAATTTTCACTTTACAATGAACAATTTTCATTTTTTTTTTCTCTTATAATTCTCTTAAAAGTTTTAAAGGCTTAATAATTACTTAAATTATCCCAGTTGGGTTAGTAAAAAGCACCGGTGGGAGCACCGGTTCAAACCGGTCGAAACCGGTGGTGCCATCGGTGTTATATGCACCAGTGTGATTTTTTATGTTATCCAAAACGCGTGGCGGGACACAATTTATCTTGTAGGTTTTGAAGAAGTTATTAGAAATTACCTCGAGAATGCCACTTTTATAGGAAATTTTAAGGAATATTTTCAACAACCAACAACCTTTAGGTGTTTGTGGTTAGTCCAACAACATGACTAATTCAAATTGGTATGTACTAATAAATAAATGGCTCATTTTCTACGTTTACTTATTCCAGACAAACATCACTAAAGTAACACAGGCATTTGGCGCCAAAACGTTGAATGATGCCGTCGAGCTGCTCAGTATGCTTGGAGAATCATCCGATCAGAGCTCGAGCAATGTGCCACCTTCCAATCAGAATTCAGTACCTGCACAATTAGCCAATCAGCGTTCGTTTTCATCCCAAGCAACCAATGAATGCGCATCCTTGTCTTCAACTTCAGCCAATCAAAATTCATCAGCCAATCAAATGGAAGTTGATCCTCCTCAACCAAAAAGAGAAATATTCGTAAAACCGGTTCTACTGTCAGACGGGATAACAGATGATTTAAAATGTTTGGTTAACGAAGTGAATTGCCAAAGTCTAGCAGATTACCTGATGTTGGCTGTTCACACCCTTATTTCTGAAACGTCACTCATTATGAAGGTTTGAAAGACTTTTTTTAGGCATGTAAAAGTAAATCGGGGAAACATTCACGTAATTCGGGGAAATCTTGTAATTCACGCATCGAAAATTCACTTTTCACGCATCACGCAAGCAACCTAATTTCACTGGGGGCCTCATTCATAAGAAAGAAAGACAGCGTCTGATACGGCTTAAGGTACTCCGCCAAATCCTTTTACTCTCTTTTTCAATCGCTTATTGACCAGATACAGAAGGTTCTCAACAATTTTGACGGAGACTATGTTGCTTTTGTTCATATTCCTTATTTAGAAGTCAACAAAAACTCTCCGTCTTAATCTCTGAGTACCTTCTGTATCCCCTTCTGATAACTGCTGCGATCGTGTTCTTACGCTTTATAAACTTTAATCGTTTCAATCTATGAAAACTTAAAGAAAGTTGTTGGCACTTTTTCTGAAGTAATTTCAATAAAGTCCTCCATAAACAGCCTGATCTTCAATACATCATAGATGAATGCGATGATGGGCAGCGTCCGATAACCGAACGCTTTTTGTGGCTATAGTATAATAATTATAGCCTGCTTTTATAGTAATTTATAAAAGAACTAGATGGTGTTGGTACTTTAATCTAAGGCCGCTTTCTACTCAGATGTTGTGGTCTACACCACAATGTACTCTGCTTATGGAGCAAACAAGTACAACATTCATTATTTCCTTGTTTTTCTATTTTTTTTCATTCGTCTCATAGGTCACACTGTAAAAATAGTCCTCTTTTCTGATTGGTTGTTTCGAAAAGAACAATAGAAATGTTGGTCAATAATTATGGTGTATCACATTTTTTTTTAATTGCCGAAATTAGCATTTTTGGAAGGCAATTGAAGATTATTTTCTCATAAGTTCTTTTGGAATTGAGAACTCTTAAGCTGATTGAGTTTTAATGACTTTGACCCAGATACCAGCTATGATATTTGGTCGTTATTATATAGTTAATTGAGATGTATATTACTATCTTTCATTCGCAAGATAGTTGATGAGTAATTTCTTCTAGAGCTTGAAACCAGACTTTTCCAATGCCTAGTTGTCAACAATCTTCTTGCTTAAGAATTCAGTACTAGTCCAAGATGGAGGGGTTTTATCCCTAATTATTTTATTTGGTTAAACTAAACATCATAAATGATAGTTCAAAGAGCGCTGTTAAATACGTTTAGAGGTCAAAAACACCATTTTAGTTCTCCATTTCTCTATAAGGCGAGTCCAAATTGATTTGTTGTTTTACGGGCGAAGAAGTTTCAAAATGTGGGTCGGTCGGTCGGCAAAAAAATAAAAATTTACAATGGTTTTACACTAAATTTGTTCTTTGAGGCAATTTTGTTCAAATAAAGCTAGAATTGAATGAAAGTTTGTCATGAAAAATTTAAATGATACTTTCTGATTTCTTTTCAAGAAATAAAGAAAACCATGAAATAAAAATATTTAGTGACTTTCACTTTCCATTTTATTTTTATTTCACTTTTCCAAAAATATGGGTCGTTCGGGCCCGTAAAACAACTAATTAAATTGGTCTCGCCTAAATAAAACTCAAATCGTCATGTACTGATTAATGTTGTTGTATTTCCATGGCTCCAATTGCTGGAATCTTTAGAGCCAATTTGTTGGGTTTAAACATTAGTAAAATCAGTAGTGTGGTTACAGCCATACCAAGAGAAAAGCTAAGCCCGTTCCCTTGTTTATCATTTATTCTCTTTTCTTCTTGTTACATTTGTTAGACGACATCCTGTGCTGATTCAACCGTCGAAAACAGGCATCCGATGTCTTGCTTACCCGAGAATTGGCGTATTCCGGATGCAGGGTTCTACCGCATCAATTACACACATCCAACGATGACAGAAAAATGTTATACGATAACTGGTACCGTCACTGGTAACTCAATGGTGGTCACAGGTTAGATCTTCATTTTAATTCTTCCCATTACAGTTTTTTTCCCAGAGGAGGGGTCACTCAAGGTTAGTTACCTACCGGACGTGCAGTCCTTAAGAATAGATTTGACGAAAAATACACTGGAGCGCAAGGTTCGGTTTTTCAGCAAAGACGTCCGATTTTGAAACCCAAATTTTTGTCCGAACGTACGCTAGTTTTGAGATCGAATTCCCCCGGTCTTTTTTCACAAAAGAGTATTTTCATATGTTTGCCATTATCAACAATTTGTCAATTCTTCAAATGTCAATAGTGCCGTGCTCAAACATAATATGATTTTCTCAGATTGAAAATAAGATTTACATAATTTCTTTAAACCGCAACAACCTTGTAAGGGAATAGCCTGTCCCAAACAATATATATAAATTATCTGTACGGCGGCTTGTAATGTTTTGATGGTTTTTAACCTACCTTGAGGTCCGTTTTTACACAAAAAATTTAACGGAACCCGATTTTCGAGAAAAAATTTCGCGTTTCATTTTTCCTGGAAGTGAGCAAAATATTTCCATAAAAATTACCATGAAAATAAAAAAAATGCCAAAATTTTAGATTTTGACCGTTTTTTAACCACATTTGGACAGTCAGTGAAAAAATAGCAGAAACTTGATTCTCTCAAACTAGAGTCTATCCTTCTAGGGAGCTGTGCAACCTGAGCTGTTGTAGGTCGACGTTTTTGCGATTTTCCTATCTTGATTTTGAGTAATTACTTCCTGTATTATTGTAGTATTAATAGAAACAAATTGTATTAATTTTCAATCAATTAATGTTCCTGTGCTGTGAGCAAAATGGTTGCAGTCAGTTATTTATTGCAAAATAAATTGTGGTTGTTAATGATTGAGATCATTTATGCATTTTTACTATGTTTCACTTTTCTATAAGGAGCTGAGCATGTTTTGCGTGCTATTTTAAAGTCTTGTTGCTAGAAGATTATCGTGAAAACTTTTTCTCCAATGGATAAACCAGGACAGTAACATTTTATTTCCTTTTTATTTTTTTGTATCGTCCTGGTTATTTTTTCTACAGACTAAAACTTCAGACTGTTAAAGAATACTATGTAATGCAATCTTGTTGAAAAGCTTATTTGAATTGTCGGTGTTTTTGCTTCTTCTTTTAAATTTAAAGCTGATAAAAATGCTAAGAAATAAAATACGGTTTAGGTATTCTTTTACAAGATAGCTTAGATTGTTTTTTTAAAGATCGAGTTATAATTCAGATAAATCAAAGTTTGCCTCAGAAATTTTGGTCACGACACAGTATACATGATGAATTAGATAATTATTCTTTAATCCAAACAATTTGCTTTATATCTTTATATCGCGCTAACATTAACGTCAATGTTGGAAAAATTTCCGCATTGAATTGGTAAAGGAAAACGGTAATAATTTGTGTTCTTTTTTTCCTAAGAACAAAGTAATATCATTTTGAGAAGAGATCTACTTTTGCTACATCCCTTTGACCCATTGGAACTCCCCCTCACTAATCGGTCTTAATGCCCCCCCCCCCCCCCAGAAATAACATTCATTGACCTATATCCCTAGTGGACTAAAAACTGGAACATTTTCACATCATCCCATAAAGGGATGTTGCTGTTTTTTCCTGTAATTTTTTTTGTTTTTTAAACCTTAAAAAATTCCTGTTCCAATTGCATTGGATTTGCGCACAACAATCACCGATTATCTTCTGGAAGCATTTGTTTCTTTTTAAAAGAATTTTAAAGAAATTTCTGTATATTCAATGTACATAGGTATAAACAAATCGATTCTAATTTTGTTGGCTATTAAGGCTTCAATGGCAGAATTCGAGGAATAACGTCCCTTTAGGGCTTCAAACAATTATTTGGTTGATTGATGACAGACAAAAAAAAATGGTATCGGTTGAAACATTTTAATTTCTAATAAGAAAAAAAGATTTTGTTATTAAGTTAAGTGCCTCCTGACCAGCAATTGCCACTATTTTTTGACAATAGTGAAAAAATTCCTGTTACACGTAATCGTTAATTGAGGATGATAGGGCATAACACGTCATCCAGGAATAGTTTGGACGTTTTTGAAAGGTGCATTTCAATTGGTTGGTGTTCGTATAGCACAAAGAAGAATGCACGCAATTGAAAAAGTTCTTTAACTTTAAAATAAATTCAAGGACGCGTGATTGCGATATGGATTGCAAGGCTTTTTTGTTTGATTGATTGATTCTAGTGATGGCGAAAGCTTTAAAATAGATTGTGAATAGAAAGTTTGGAAAGAACCCAAATTGCGTAAAAAGATTTATGGATGTGGCTTCTGTGCGGTGCATTAGACACCATCTAATCAGTATTCATAAAGGTAGCATTATGACATAGATAGGGTGTGGTATAGTGTCGAAACTCAAAGATGGAAAGTTTAAAACGGATTTTCTTGGCATTGTTTTCAATTACATTTGTATATGGTCTTTATTCATGGCACACTTGATTGAGAAAGAGTTGTGTTCATTTATGTTGAATCATTATCTAAATTTGGTTTGTTTTTGTATTGATTTCCTTTCCACAACCGGAATTGAATTTTATGATTCATCCATGTTGACCAGACACAGCTGTGAATATTAGGTACCAGTTTTTTTCATGTAATGTTTGTTCATGTAATGAACTGATTATAGTTGTTTTTGTCAAGGCCATACAATGGATAATGCTTCACCACACCCTAAAACTTTTAACAGATTTTTTCCTGATAGCCTTATTTGGTGCTATATGCTATAATGGTCTTTATTTAATTATTTTAGATTCTAATCGAAAACAAGTATTCTCAAAAAAAGTATTGACATAAGCTAACAGACGTTTCGATCCAATTATGTTACGGAAATTTTCTTTGCCAATAATACAAACATGAGCAAATGACATATTTTGCGCCAAATGAATTGCTACTTTGCATTTTAGTTGTCTGCTAGTTGCAGACAGACCAACCGCGCCTTAACTATTGTATCACCCATCTTCACCTTGTAATGGCCATGGCTAGTTTGGGATGCTCATGCTCAGTAAACGATCCAAAGAGACCTAGCGATTCTAGTTTTTAAAATCAGAAAGTCCTACCCTTCAATCTGACATAATTTTGAACTGATCTTTTTTCCCAGGTAAATGTATAGCAATTACCAGGTAATCAATAACCAATTAAAATCTGGATCTGATGGTGATGATTATTCATTTTTAAAACAGTTAATATGTTTTTGTTAAAATTATTTGCCTTTGTAAGATAAATTGTTTCCTCACACAGTAGCTTTAGTTAAAAAGAACCCAACTTGCTCCAGGAGGCCGCAAAACACCGAAGCTTTTTTACGGGACACCCGGTATTTCTATTTGAATTCTGTCTACATCAGCAGAGGGGCTGACCTATGTTAAATTTAATATCCACCTGACAAAGGCCCCTTTTAACATCAATATTAAACCCGTAAAATCATTTCGGTATTTTGCTGTGGAAAATTGACAAATATATTACCATCGTTTTCTTTGGTCATGTTGGATATTATTTCAAATTTTCGTTTTATTTTTTATATTTCTAGGAACTGTTGACATCGACGATTCCAAGTCACATCAGGTCAAATTGAAAATTGAAGACTTTGTACAGAAATCGAAAGTGAATTCCGGTAAGTCTTTTCTTTTATGTTCCAATGTTGAGTATTTTATTAGAGGAGCTCTTAGAGTGAAGGAATCTTTATTTGCCGACATTGATGTAGACTAGTAGGCTAGTCGGGTTTTTGTTAGAAGTAATCCAGCCTAATAACCGCGCATACAGGCATCTTCTGATAATAAAGTAAGTAATATTGATCTCAATGTGAATGAAAATAATTTAAAATTAAACAAAGAAAATAATAATAAAAATAATGCTCTTTTAAACAATAGTAAATTTTTACAACAAAATTATAAAAAAAAAAATTGCATATAACTGCAGTGTAAAATTAAGTAGGGCACAAAAAGTTAATTTACTTTTCCACCGCTCATGGTTGGATTAGAAGTCTCTTTCTATTACGAATGCTAACCCTTGCCCTTGCATACACTGTCTTTGATGTACCTTTATTCGGTTGTTTAGTATTGTTGGTTGGTTTCAATGGTGGTACTCGACAGTCTTTGGAAGGCGGACAGCACATGCTCGGTCTGAAGTCCGGGCACTCGCAGCTGCAATTGCAAAAGTTTTTACAAACATACCCTTGAGGGCAGAGCGGGTGACCTTTTTCCGGATATCGGCATGGAACATGTATGGCTGAAGTAATCTTAAAAAGAGAAAAATAGGAAATGGAAATTAATTTTTGTAATGTGTCTTTAAGTAAAGCTTTTAAAGGGGCTATAAGTCTGAGAAAGTCGTGCATTTTCATCGTCGAACGCGTCAGTGCACACATTCTAGGGCACATTCTAGGGGTTTTTTTTGCCTAAAAAGTGAAGCCAGTTGAAACTATGTTAAGGGTACAAATTTTTGCTGAAATTTAATTTTGCGAATCTTGAGATTTTTTATTGTTATAGAACAATAGTCTTTTGTTATAAAACAATAGAAAAGCGCAAAAATGAGTCCAAAAGTAATGACTATCTTATATGATGATGTAGATATTGAGGAGATCAGATGAAAGATGATGAAAGTCACTTCGTGTAGCAAATTATTTAATTGATATATCCTAACATATTAAATTTACGGATTTTTTCTGGAAAAGTCTAACGAGTTAAATGATTAAGGTGTCAGATAAAATATGATGAAAGTCACTTCGTAAAGGAGAAAAATTAAGTTGATATTTGGAAGTTGATGACTCACCTTTACTTGTAACATGGATAGTATTGCAATCACCAACAATGTTTTTGCCAAGGTCTTCATCGTCTCTAGCTTTGCGCGTGTCAAGTGCTCCTTCAATTGAGTCAACACGTCAACGTGACACAAGGTTCCCAATTATTTCTCTTTCTGTCCAAGCCGCAACCCTTACTCTTGTAATCAATTCAGTTGTGCGGTAACTAGGTAAAAGACCTTTGGACAAATTGTACAAGTTCTCTATACCAGTATACAATATCGTCTTTAAAATTTCTGTCTTATGTTGCACCATCTGCGTTAATTTTAAAGTTACATCGATTAAGTCTTTTTTCCATTTTATGTCTTCTGACACCCCATATTTATATGATCCACAACCAAGGTGGGGATAATTTTGCTTTTCTATTCATTGTTTTGCTGACGTGCCCCACCATTGATCGCGTCTGGTAATTGTATTGTTTACTTGGACCAACTGCACTACGATTATTTTCTTTGATCCACCCTAGAAACTATCTGTTCTTTAATCACCCTCCCCCAACAGATTTCTTCTATTTTCTTTAACGCTTCGCGCACTCATTCATTGATTGTTTTTGTTTATTTGTCGTCTCGGTTTTGTTTTATAATCTGCTTTCGGTTTTCATTTATATCTTTAATTTGTTCCGAACTTTAGACTTTATGTGATACAACTTACTATTTTGCTCATGAAGAGAAGAGTGCACAACCAAATCTGTTGCATATTTTCATATATGGGCCAATAAAATCTCCACCGTGTTGTGTATCTTTTAAATGCGACCTCACGCTGCGACCTGCAGCAGGTTTGACGTCAGAATAAATTCTTTACTCTAAATAAAACTCTTGTAACTTTTCATTAAACCTCACCAGGGACCCTTTCGCTTTATAAGGCAATAGAAATAGACGGCCCGCATAACCCCACCTTTACTAACAGAGCCGTTTGAAGGTTGAATGTTACCAAAGTCAGGAAACCTCCAAATTATCATCTAAATGTCACATTCAGAATTTCTTTAAAAGAGGAAAAGAATGACAAACAGGTTGAAAACACTTTTTTTTCAGTGTGACAGTCAGTATTGTTGTGTGGGAAAAAATGCTAATCTAGATTGGAGGGTAGCCAAGCTGTTTCTATTTTAGACATTTTTTATCTTATATTGGTGCTATAATAAGATGGTACCTATAAGTTTGTTCTTTAATACCCAAACAAAGTTTTAAATAGACTTTGTAGGAGTACTCAGATCTCTTTTTTTATCTCTAGAAGTAAATAAATTCTCTGCTGGCAGTCTAATATGAATTTCAATAAAATCTTTCTGGTTGATCATTATAATGAACATCAGCGACGTGTCCTAGGGAAACGCATTATGGCAAATTGCAGCACACATTAGCCGACGTGTGACTAGCTCAGCTGGTAGTCTTAAGAAATTCGATATATCTTTCCGGTTGGTTATTATAATGAACACCAGAGCAGAGGACAACGCCTTTTGGCAAATTGCCTTGTTACCTTTCAGAACACATTAGCCAACGTGTGACTATCTCAGCTGGTAAATGTTTAGGAATTTCGAGATATCTTACTGGTTGATTATAAAAATGAACACAAGGTGTTCAAGGGAAACTTCTTATGGCAAATTGCAGCACTGGCCTTAAGATCACATTAGCCGACGTGTGGCTAGCTCAGCTGGTAGTCTTAAGAATTTCGATATGATCTTTCTGGTTGGTTATTATAATAAACACCAGAGCTGTTCTAAGGAGGACGATGCCTTTTGGCAGGTTGCCTTGTTATCTTTAAGAACACATTCGCCGGTGTGTGACTAACTCTGCTGGTAGTCCAATAAGAATTTCGAGATATCTTACTGGTTGATAATAAAAATGAACACAAGGTGTTCATGGGAAACGGGTTATGGCAAATTGCAGCACTGGCCTTAAGAACACATTAGCCGACGTGTGACTAGCTCAGCTGGTATAGTCTTAAGAATTTCGATATGATTTTTATGGTCGATTATTAAAATGAACATCAGAGGTTTCAGTGTTACTTTAACACATCTTGAAATTATTAATAATTATTAATTCCATATATTTTATTTAAATACAACCACAAAGAAAGAAAAGAAAACGAAGGAGAAAAAAATGAAAAGAATATTTTTATTCATTATACCCTCGGATTTCTGCAAACATTAATTTTTTTTAATCAATAGATCGAGTCTTAGTCTGGACCCATACTCTACATTCTATTATAAGCCATAAACCCAGTAGCATGAACTTTTTTCCATATAATCATTAACTTTTTTGGGCTTAAACGAAGCGTAACAATATAAAGATAACAACCTCATTTTTGCGTAACAATATAAAGATAAAAACCTCATTTTCCGCCATTTTGGTGACGTCATAGAGCTGAAAACCTAAATAACTTCAAGTAGGAAAAGTTCTTTTGGTCCATAATTTTAACCAAAAACCTTGATAAAAGATACCAATGCATCGTATTTCTATGACGTCATCAAAATTGGGGAAAAATGAGATTTTTCGTTGAATTTTAAAGTTTCGTTTTATTATTTGATTTTCCTTATTCTGTTTGTTTGTTTTTTGTTTTTTTTGTTTGTGTATTGTTTTCTAAAACCGTAAAAATATTTTCCCTTTGCCTTTCTTTACTTTTTACTTTCCGTTATTCTATGCCTGTAAATTACGGTAAATATGGTGTGTCACAACATACAGAAAAAGTGTTTGAAGCAACTAATCAGAAGTTGTACGCCAAATATTATTTGATATTTCTTTGAAACCTTGCGTATAATCACCGTTAAAAAGTTTGTAGAATTTTAGAAATGTGCTCATCCTTCCTTCAAGGTTGATGTAAATAAGTTCAGCTACATATTGCTACAAGCATTGAGTGGGGTTAACAGAGGGCAGTCATACTGTGTATTTGCTGATTTTCTGTTTGTTTTTTTAAGTCTACAACCTTATGACCATGATTGCAGTTCTATATTAAGGCTATGCTGTAATTTTACAAAGTTGATGAATTGATTGCCCTGGAAATTTGTAACACTTCCGCGTGATCGGGGGTGGTGGGCAGTCTCTTTTCATTAATTCTTGGTCAAGTTCTCAATTATTGTATGATTTGGTGACGTTGTTTTCAAACCAGGAATTTTCTCGTTAATTATATAAAGCTTGAACCCACTGGAAAAAGTAGGTTCAAAAATTGCTGCATTGTAAAAATTTGAAATTCTCATCTCGCCTAAATCAACGAAGATGTCAGCAAGACAGACCCAGGTACAATACTACTATTGTTGCAAATTATATCTATTACCACACCTTGAATTATCAGAAAGAAAACCAGCTAAAAGAAAACAGCAGGTAGTTTAAAACAAATTTCATACATGTTATTTAAATACAACCACAAAGAAAGAAAAGAAAACGAGGGAGAAAAAAATGAAAAGAATATTTTTATTCATTACATCCTCGGATTTCTGCAAATATTAATTTTTTTAAATCAATAGATCGAGTCTTAGTCTGGACCCATACTGTACATTCTATTCTAACTATAGTACCCATGAACCCAGTAGCATGAACCTTTTTCCATATAATCATTAACCTTTTTGGGCTTAAACGAAGCGTAACAATATAATGATAAAAACCTCATTTTTCCGCCATTTTGGTGACGTCATAGAGCTTAAAACCTAAATAACTTTAAGTAGGAAAGTTCTTTTGAGCCATAATTTTAACCAAAAACCTTGATAAAAGATGCAAAGGGCAACGTATTTCTATGACGTCATCAAAATTTGGGGAATATTAGATTTTTCGTTAAATTTTAAAGTTTCGTTTTGTTATTTGATTTTCCGTATTCTGTTTGTTTGTTTGTTTGTGTATTGTGTATTGTTTTCCCTTTATTTACTTTTTACTTTTTCCGTTATTCTATGCCTTCAAATTACGGTAAATATGTTATGTCACAACATACAGAAAAAGTGTTTGAAGCAACTAATCAAAAGTTGTACGCCAAATATTATTTGATATTTCTTTGAAACCTTGCGCATAATCACCGTTAAAAAGTCTGTAGACTTTTAGAAATGTGCTCATCCTTCCTTCAAGGTTGATGTAAATAAGTTCAGCTATTGCTACAAGCATTGAGTGGGGTTAACAGAGGGCAGTCATACTGTGTTTTTGCTAATTTTCTGTTTGTTTTTTTTAGTCTACAACCTTATGACCATGATTGCAGTTCTATATTACGGCTATGCTGTAATTTTACAAAGTTGATGAATTGATTGCCCTGGAAATTTGTAACACTTCCGCGTGATCGGGGGTGGTGGGCAGTCTCTTTTCATTAATTCTTGGTCAAGTTCTCAATTATTGTATGATTTGGTGACGTTGTTTTCAAACCAGGAATTTTCTCGCTAATTATATAAAGCTTGAACCCACTGGAAAAAGTAGGTTCAAAAATCGCTGCAGTGTAAAAATTTGAAATTCTCATCTCGCCTAAATCAACGAAGATGTCAGCAAGACAGGCCCAGATACAATACTACTATTGTTGCAAATTATATCTATTACCACACCTTGAAATTATCAGAAAGAAAACCAGCTAAAAGAAAACAGCGGGTAGTTTAAAACAAATTTCATACATGTTATTTAAATACAACCACAAAGAAAAAAAACGAGGGCAAAAAGAAATGAAAGAAATATTTTTATTCATCATATCCTCGGATTTCTGCAAATATTAAATCAATAGATTGAGTAGTCTGGGCTGCACGAGCGTTAAAAAAACGTGTAATATGGTCCGACCTACGGTATCTGCGGTCCTTAAGGGTAGGCTTTTTTAAGGTTCTGACAAAATCCATGTGCATTCTTTGCTAAAACTGAGAAGAATGGTCAAAAAATGCATAAGGGTCCGAATTTGAAGATCAAATTTTTGGCCGCATTTACCGTCGCTTTTAAATCGACTGACCCCCCCCCCCCCCCGGGATCCTTTAAATTATTACGTTTCCAACTAATGTAAATATAAGGAGGCTAACCGGAAGGGCTTGACAATTGCCGCATTCTTCCTTGTTCTATACGCCTTATTCTATGTCCTGGTGTGACAGATATAAACACAACCTCTAATCCCTAATCTATTCGGTAATGGGCCATTTCACACTGCGTTGTTTACCTTGATATGATTAAAACTGAACAATAGAAGGGGAAGTTAGTCATATCAGATTAAATTACTTAAGTATGAACGCATGGAAATCTCCTTCTCAGCGGTCGAAAATCATAAAGCTTGGGCACTAGCAAAATCCCATTGTTTTTACTCAAACACTAACCCGGTTTTAAAAAGTTGCTGCAAAAACTCCTACCTCCATTTTTCCAGGAATCAGAAATAGATCGACATAAACTTCAGTGTATGAATGCGCGCTAATATGAGTTTCTTATAATCACTGACTTGTGCATTTTTGTTGAATTTTTGTTTCTTTGAACTATCCGTATTGGTATTAAGTATGGTTTTTTTCTCTGTTATTTTTAGGAAAGTGAATAGAGGAAAGTAAAACACACTATTTTAATTTGCCACTTTTAAAAGAGCCCCGTATCAAACTAATGGTTTTTCTAGAAAAAGTCCGTATCCCTTGTTAATGCCAAACGACCAACTCAGGTAGAAATGACACACTAGAGTTGACTTGGTTTTGATACGCGTTCTTCCAACTTTAAAAGTACGGCTGAAATAAAAATCAACACGAAATTATAACAACTGTTTGAAAAATACTAAGTCAAAATGAACAAGAAAGATAGAAGATTTAACGAAAAGTTAAGGTAAAAGCAAGAGAATAAACATTTACTAAAACACTGTCAACGGTACCATACCACACAGTGGAACGCTACAAAATGAACTAACGAACACAGATAACAAACACCATTTATACACTCAAAACAAGTAACGAAAGAGACTCCCAAAAGACAAACAGTGAGTAAAAAAAACGAAGACAATGTATAAGACTCAAAAACGATTCCCGAGACAAATTAAACATCTTACAAAACAACTTTTACACATGATAGATATATAGATAGGCCCTCCCTATGGGGAATGGGTCCTACTCCTTTCGAAGTAGGAGCGGCTCCATGCACGCGACATTCGGATACCATGGTAGTGACACTCGAACTCGAACTACGCGGGGCTAACCCCCCCCCCCCCACCTGTTGAGGATATAAGATATCCAGGGGGGTCCGAAATTTTCAATATCCTAGGATGTCCAGGGGATAAGAATTTGAGGACAAAGGATATCCAGGGGGTTCGAAATTTTCGGCACCAGCGGGCTGGGTGTTAAGAAAATTCGACATCCTCAATCCTTTTGCCTGCTCAAAGCGGTATAGGGCCTGATTATATAATAAAATAGTATGTTTTTCTCATTGGTTGTTGCGCTGGCCACAGTGACGGTTTGATAGGAATGAGCAGTCTCGTATACAGAGGTAGGCTTTAACTGATAGAGGAGAGTCAACATGTTGGTCCGTTTGCGCCCCACTTAAGACATTAGGTTGATACAGGTAGATAACAAGTTAATGTGAATTTCTTCTTATTTTTTCTTAGGAAATTGTGATGGCTTATATACAAACTTGAAGCATTTGTCAGCTCAAGTCAAAAACGAAATTGTTGATAAACTTATAGACGAAACAAGATCCAGTAGGTTTCTTTTTGTTTATTTCTAAAGTATTTCCACTTGTGGTCGAAGTTGTGCGGCGCTGGTTTTACTAATCGGAAGTTTACGGGTTCGAGCATAACCTGTACCAAACCTGCACAGCTGAACGAGTTTTACATTTCGAAAAAAATCTTACCGTGTGTGAAACCCACACACGTTTATATGTTTTTTTGTGTTTGCTAGTCCTCGAATCTGGGGACTGATAACAATGGAGTGTTTTTAAAATTCATTACGCGTTTGAAAAACTTTCTTGGTTCATCATGATCAATGTAATTTGTTAATCACGTGTTTTTTGGTTGAACGTGAGAATCATTTTCTATTGCATGTGTCATTAAAAAGTGAGAAAATAATTAAACTTTACCAAAAACTTTGCCTCAATCTTTCTAAACGTAACAAAGCCTACTATCGTCAGCTATATAAAAAGTAGGGTTTGGTAAAGGCTACACCAGGGCGACGGTCTGGGTCACATGAAAAGGAATCACTGTGAATATATATATGTGAATTCGTACCTTAAAAGTAAAATTGCAAAATTAAAAGAAAAACAAAACGGAAATATATTTGCCCCCCCCCCCCCTGGGATTTGCTGTCATCATATAAACGACATCATAAACGTCTCCAGTCTAGTTCAGAGCTTCCTGCACGTTTGTTACATGTAATCAAGGTAATCAACAATTATCTCAGCTAATTAAGTAATTAATTTAAAAATGCAAAGTTCTATTTTTGATTGATTTTTGCAATTTCGGCATCAATATCTATTTTTACTCAAAATATGATTAAACGGCAAAGATGATTAACTGCCCATTACTGAAATTTGTTGTCATGGCACATATTAATTTCCTCTTTTGCTCTTTCTTTGTTACAAGTGTCTTGAAATTTGCTTAGTTTTTCAAAGAACGTGAGGAACTACACAATAGTCAATAGCGAGGTTACGCAAGGAGCTATTTATGACCTTAGACGCGTATGAGGCAACCTGTACATAATTCTTCTAAGCGAAACTTCTATGAACAGGCTGACTCATACGCGTCTAAGGTCATAAATAGCTCCTTGCGTAACTTCGCTAGTACTGTACACTCTTTTCCTGTTATATAAGAATATATATATTTGAATACATCAAGGCTGGGTGGTCAATTTTATCAAAAACTATGGAGAAATCACAATTATTAACTTCAGTTGAGCTACAATCTGACAATGTCTGTCTGATTGTCTGTATGTCTGTGTGTGTGTCTGTGTGTATGTCCCAAAAACTTTGGGGCAGCCTGGAGGGCTCAAAACTTGTCGAATTTGTCTGAAATTTTGTAAACTTGTTCCTTGGACAAATCCCTGGGGTGATTTTTTCATTTTTTCAAAATTTTGATTTTTGAGGCCTGGGGACGAGTTTTTCGTCAAAACGAGGCTAAAACTTTGGGGCAGTCTCGAGACTTCAAAAATTGTCGCATTTGGCACCCTTGTTCCTTGGGAAAATATATGGGGACTATTGTTTTATTTTTTGAAAATTATCATTTTTGGGGCCTGGGGACGAGTTTTTAGCCTAAACAAGGTTAAAACCTTTATAAGGAATGCTAAAATCTTCCATAAGCAATGAAATTTACAATTGGGCCTACGAATGATTTGAAAGATACTGAAAGCTTAGACCAAGGGAAGCATTTAATTAAAAGGTGGTGTGATTAGAGAAAATGTGGATCAAAGTTAAGAACATTCGAGCTTCGGCCGAAATTTACTGGTTCTCGTAAAAAAAGTGTATTGCAACCAAGTGCACAAAATGCTGCCATTTCAACACAAATTAACTTTAATTCTAACTTTATAAGTTTCAACCATGACAATTAGTGAATGAAATAACGTCTGTCTCTGTCTATAGTTCTACTAACTTTAAAAAAATCATTTTCCCTGATATGGTGGGCAGGCTGTAAATCTTGAGCTTATCTTATCCTGGCGTTTACGTTTACGTTTCTTATTATCTGTATGTTGTTTGTTTGTTTTTAATTTTTAAGCTCATTAATGATAAGTTTTATTATCAAGTTTTAGATTTCATAGATTGATAACCAAAACAAACTCGCTATCGAGCTTCGTGTTCTAGCATAGGGCAACGCCTAATGGTTTCTACCGACATGTCACGTATAGGAATTATTTACTTGAATAAAAAATGATAACAATGGTAATGATTTTCAATCTTATAAGAACCTCTCTGCCCTCTAATAGACAGGGCTTGGAATAACCAGGTGGTTTGGAAATATATCAAAAAAAAGGGGGGGGGGGAGAAAAATTATTTAAATTTTGCTCTGAGCAACTGTATCAAGGTACAAAGGATACACAAATGAACAATATAAACAGTGACCAATCTGTGGATGAAGGAATGCAAGAAAGAAGCACAGAAGGGTTAAAGTTTGATAACAATACGACATATAACATTGAAATGAATTGATGAAAATGAAATATATGATATCAAAGCCCCGCAGAATTATTTTTCCGTCTGAAAAACACCCCAGCCCCAGGGAAAATTTTACCCGACGAAGTGTTCCCCTCTAAGGAATCTTTGGTGGAAAATATCGAAATATTAATTATCGGGGGAGAGAACAGAGAGATCAGTAATTGAATTTTTTTTTATTACCATAGAATGTACAGAAAACAACGAAATCCCATGCTTGCAAAGCCTACCCGAAGAGCTAAAGGTATATGGTTTCATTGAAACTTGATTATCATATCTTTTTTCATCCAACAAAAGTTACTCCTTGATATTGGGCTTTCCAGTAATAATCCATATTCCCACGGTTGTGGATGTCGACTTTTTTAACATCAACCCCATGGATATCCGTATCCGAAAATCTCGAACCCCCTGGATATCCTATGATATTGAAAATTTTGAACACCCACCCCCTGGATATCCTTGGTCTTCAGATTCTTACCCCCTGGATATTCTAGGATATTAAAAATTTCAGACCCCCTGGATATCCTATATCCTCAACTTTTTCTGGAAAAGCCCATTTTCATAAGAAAAGAATATCTTTCTTCGGTACATTATTTTCATCACAACTTTTTAGTCGTTTCCATTAGCGTGTTTTGTTGTTGATGCCATCAGTTGCCGAGACAAATTCTTTGACTTTCAAATTTGCATATCTAATAAGTAGAAATATCTACTAATATTTCACTAATTTGGGAGTAAAAATTGAATTCCATGAAATACCGAAAGTTCAATAGCGCTCCGTTATGCACACGTTCTAAATATTTGTACTTGTGTTTGTCCGAGTTTCAATCCCAAAACGTCTGTAATTAACGTGCAAGAGTAATAAACGCAAAGAATGATGGGATTGAAAGTCGTAAAACCAGAGAAATTGAAGTCTAGTTTTAGATTAGCCGTGGTATGCTATTTACCAGTAGACTATTTAGCCATTGGTCCAAGAACTTAGTTTTAAAATTTATGGGAGAAAGACAAAAAAATAGATATATTCTTTAAATTCTACTGATTTTTCAGTTACAAATAATGTTCCATATGGATGTGACGTCATTATGTAAATTGTCACAAACGTCACGTGATTGGAGTAACGTTTGTCAAAGTGAAACAGTATGGAAGAAGATGATACAACGAGATTTCGGTAAGGTGAATAAAATTATTTTGCATGTGTACATCTTACTTAAATGGCTCTGGTTACAACTCTGAATCTTTACCATTCTTTCATTCTCACATTTGTTAATGACTTCTAAAACTCATTTTAAAAGTTGTGTGTCCTATGCCTTACAAATGCAATTTAGGCAACTTATCTTAACTGTCAAAGTCATTTCTTGATTGAATGACTATTTTGCATTTTGGATAAGCCAGTCATTTAATATCAATAAATGTCACGGCGAAATCATCTATAATTATGACCCTGGCAAAGTCTTTTTCCTTATATCTTTTGCACCAATTGATACACGTAGAATGTGTCTAAAGAATGCACCATCGGTGCAAAAGACAAGTGTCCGCTTTTTAGAGATTGTAAATCAGTCCTTTTCTTCCAAAGAATATTGTCTGTAGAGATTCAAGATTCCAGAAAATTTAGTTTAATCAAAATTTGGGTTTCGGTTAAAAGGTATTGAGTAGTTTTTGTGCAGTATCAACTTATACAACTCACGGCTTAAAGCATATTCTTAATTTAGGCGTGACAAATCTAATTTGTTGTTCTACGGGCTTGACCGACCCTATTTTTGCTAATATTGAAAAAATAATAATATTGAATCTTCCACTATAGTAAATATTGCACACAGGTT
>JAUJPO010066013.1:0-12396 GCA_032270745.1 Tiaropsis multicirrata
TTTGCTAAAACTGGGGGAAAATGGCCGAAAAATGCACTGTAAGGGTCGGTTTTCAGCAAATTTTGCAGTGCACTGTAGGGGTCCGATTTGGAACCCCGACTTCTGTCCGAACGTACGGTAGTTTCGAGATCGAAACCCCCCGGGCACTGAATAAAGATCCATTAAGAAGAACAGAATACCATAACGAAAAGAGTTGGAACAAAACTAAAGTGCCTTCAATGCCTTCATCATATTTTGGTAAAATTATTTCTGGAATTAGTAAAGGAATGTTTCAAGATCATACTCAGGAATCTCATACAATGAGCTTTTAGATTTACAACTACAATTTTGCACGAAGCTAGAAGCTATGCCATTTTCAATTTTTTAACCGTTATCCTAAACAAACCAGTATTCATGATATCCATTACGTAATCATTTCATGATATCCATTACGTAATCATTTCATGATATCCATTACGTAATCTTTTCTACGCACTACGGAAACATCCCGAAAAGTCAGATTTTTTCCACTAAATAGTCTTATTGTTAGAAAATTAAAACTAGTGGCAAATACTCGGGTATTTTTTAGGATGTTTCCGTTTTAAAGATTACGTAATGGATATCATGAACTGGTTTTTTTACTCGCTTATAAAAAAATAAATATTCTGGCATGTATGAAAGATGAACTTACCAATGGATTCCACAAATCATGACCGGACACAAAAAATGGATTTGTATTTTTCTTCTTCTTCTTCTTGTTCTTCTGCAAGATCCTAAACGAGAAGATTTGTACAGTTACCTAAATTAATGAGAAATGAATTTTCCTACAATACTCTTGTCGAGATCCGGTTAAAATTGTTTTGTCAGTTAGTGTTTTAACAAACGAGACTTTGAAATTTTATCATTGTTATCATTTTTAGATGAAAAAAAACAGAATCACATTCCGATGCTTAAAAATCTTATCGAGACTATATCGAAAAAATACTTTCGAACCGAATCGAATCGAAAACGAAACAATAAATAATTATACCTCATATATGACAGCGCAGTTTGATCTAATCAAAGAATCATTTTCAGTTTTATGATCACACATTTCAACATTTTCTTATATTTTATAATAATTTTTAGTACACCTACAAAATAAAAAGATCATCGAAAAAAGAAGAAGAAGGTTCCAATTTGGAGCTACAATAGAACCAAGTTAGGTGGGCACGCAAACCAGCCAACATTGGCCAACAAATAGATTGAAAATGTTTTGCCAACATGTTGTCCGGTTTGCGCCCCACTTAACTCTTCAAACTAACACAAAGAAAATACATTACAAAAGTTGTAATACCGGGAGGCGCGAAACGTCCTTTTAACGTTGTTTCAAGGTTCAAATAACGTTCTGACGTTAGAAAGACGTTGTTTTGACGTTCGAAGAACGTTCCGTTAAGATATTAAAAGATGGATTCCAGGTGCCTAATTTTGAATTTTGATAATAAAACTGGCGGTGGCAAAGATCAGACTTTTTAGTACGTTTGCGTGGAAAAGATTAGGACCGACAAGCTGACCAACAATGTTGGCTGGTTTGCAGTGGGTGCCAACATTGGAAACAAATGAAAAAATCTTGAAATGTTAGCCAACATGTTGGCCCGTTTACGGAGGCCTTGTTTCTGGAACGTGTAATGTCAATGTCAATTCTCCAATGAACGAAAATTTAGGCTATGGAAGGAACAAATGAGTATACAATTTAATCGTTTGTAAATCATGTGTAAAATGTAATTTCTAAATAATATAAATTTCATATCAACAGTTCATCAATGTACACAAAAATTATTATTCATAAAACTTAAAATTAGTTTAAAATAAATAGAAACATTTCAACAAATAGTTCATAATATACTATACGTTATTTGTTAGAAATTGATTAAAATTAAAATTATAAACCAAAATGCTGGAAATTCATACACTTCCAAAAGGCCAAAACCCATTCAAGGGGAAAAAGTTAGCAACATTAAACTTCAGAAATGCAAACCATAGAATTAACGCCTGTTAATTCCTATGTTGACTTACTTGGAGCAAGAATGTGCTTTACAAAATAAATAAGCTCTACAAAAGTATATTGATCAAACTTTCCATGAATCCATAAATTCTTATTCATTTGAGGACAACATTAGTTTTTTTAGAATAATCACAAGTTACATTATCCCAAATCCATTGCCCAATCTAGAATGAAAACAGTTGATGAACACAAACCGAACGAATCTGTAAATTTGTTGAAAGAACACTCCCAGGTGCCAAATAAAAATAATCTATCAATTTTTGTCAAAAGTTCCCAAGTAACTTTTGCTGTATTTTACTTGTTTTTGGCCTATTCTTTGCCCTATTTCAGTGTTTTCAACAGTTCAAGTTGAAACCCCTCCGCCCAGTTTATTGGGGGGCCTATTAATTAAGATTTTCCCACTTTCTTTCGGCACCTGCGAATACATTAGACTAGTAAACTAGTCGTTTAAAAGACCCTAAAGCGAGAAATTATAACTTGCGGAAAAATCGGGAAAAAGTTTTGTTACGGATATTCAGTATTGTTATTTTCCTCATCTCTCGCGCGCTAATTCCCGTGTGAACGTTTTTCCAACTTTACCTAGCCAGTACCCGACTCCTAATTTTGTTGCGGTAATTATAAATAACCAGACTTGTTTACAAGTCTACGAATACATGACTAGTACTGACTATAAAATCAAGGTTGAAGTTTGTGCAAGACGGAGATAAAGATTGTATGTCAAAGTTTAATGAATAGTTCATGATGGCTTTGTAAAGTCCTTTGTGAAAACTGAGCTTGTCCCTAAAAACAGTTTAATATGTAGAAACCAGGATGATATGAAAGTAAGTGATACTGTCCTGGTTTCTACATGACAGCTTTACCGACAAAATCTTTGAAACAAATTTTGATGATGTATGTAACCTAAATGGTTAAAGACTATTTGGGAACTTCATGCATTGCTTTCATCAAGCTTTTTGAACCTCCATCATAGGTTGAAATCCTCCCATGACCTGAGTTCCCCAAGTGAGTTCTCGGTGAAAGATTTGCCCAGTTCAATGAAACCATGAACTTGCCCTAAAAATTTTATTATAATTGAAATGATGCTTACCCGAGCTTGTTGATGTCCATTATGGTAGATAACTATTTCCTTCTGCTCCTAAAAAAATTAACTTTAAACTCAATATTCTTTTTCTATAACATAAAAAGTGTAAAATGTTTTCTCATATTTTTCTCATAAAATCAATTGTAAATATTTCTCTAGGGAAATTACAATATTTTTCAATTTTTCAAACATTTGCAATTTTTCATTTGTTTTTTCTTGTTCATCTTATGAACAGCTCTGCCCTAATCATTGAGCACTCTTGGTGAAATTGATTTACTATTTGTTATCAAGTCAATTTATAAAAGTATTACTGGTAGCAACAAAACATAAAATCTCATCTCCAAGCTGTAGAAAATACATACCTTGTAATAAGCATTACAATTATTCAACTCTCCATTTTGAAGGGAGTGGCAAAGCTTCTTCCAAATGCCGGACCAAGTATCTTTCGAATCTAGACAGAAAGAAGAAATTCTCTCAGAAAGAAAATATACTTTACAAATTTTCATAATAAATTTCGTTTCTGAAATTAAGGAATAATTATTAACCACTCTGGGCCTGGACCCCTACGCCCGTTTATTTTGTGTTTTTTCTCATCAAAACAACATCTTTAATTCTAAAATTTATGAGATTTCATACCATTTAAAATGATGCGAGTTTTGTGTCGTGAATTATCAGAAGGTGTAGTGAGTAAGAAAAAGGAAGATGAAGAGTGTTCTTGTTTTCCAATGTTTGAAGAGGACATGCACCAAAGTATCTGTGAAGTGATTAGGAAAAGAAAAAATTGTTTATACCGGGTGTCCCAGAAAGGTTTCGGTGTTTGGCGGCCTACTGGAGCCGAAAAAAAGGTTTTTGATTAATATTTTTATTTCATTAGAAAAAGAAAAGTCTAACTTAAACTTTGAGGTATAACTTGATACCCCTTTTTGACGTATTTTTGCATTTTCTTTTTTAAGATTTTTACTTAAAAAGCTTAAAACTTGGTAAATACTGAACCGAATATAAAAGGTTTTACCTCAAAGTTTAAGTTAGAATTTCCTCTTTCTAATATGAAATGAAAATATTAAGAGGAGCTTGATGGACACATATTAAGATTAAGTTCTATAGTTGAGGATAATAACTCGTTGAGCTATCATTTGGACTGCTCCTTTTTTCTATTAAACAAACAGCATATTATAGAAACTCCTTATTGGAACAAATTTTGTTTTGACAGGTACTAACAATTTTGGCGGATTCGACGGTTAGGATAAAAAGAGTCAAATTTAGCGCCCACAAAAATTAATATTTCTTGCAAACCGCTAAATTAAATTCCTGCCAAATTAAACTCTTTTGCCCAACCGCCAAAAAACTTTTTCAGTCATTCGCCAAAGTTAGTAACCACCAAAATTTGTGCTAATAAGGTAATTAATTTCCATCAAAATTACAAAGAATATCAACAATAAATGAATACCTTTTCATGTTTCTTGCCTACAGCTTTACTTTCAACTGTTGAAGAGATTTTTGAAGTCGACTCTCCATTTTTGTTTGATAGATTACTATTTATTTTAGGTGGTGTTTTAGAATATTTGTAAACATCACAATCACAATCTAAAAAGATGATACTGTTATTTTAAAATTTTAAATTATTCCACAAGTAGGGTTAATTGGTTAAGAATTTTGCCAATTTGAATAATTTTACGTTTTAATAAATCTCACAATTAACATAAATTACAAAAAAATGCTATAGATTTACAAACAAGTTATCGGGTAAGGCAGGGGGGCATGGCCTTCTCACTTTTTTACAAAGTAATATTTTTTTCAAAAAAAAACTAAAAAATTACTTTTCAGTAAAGTTTAGTACAATTATACAGTCCCGGCCGGGTCCATAAAATGTGGGTGACCCACAGAATACAGGTTTTTGGGAAAATGTCATTTTTCGTTTCAATCGTTTGCAAAACAAGTCAAGTTCTGTTTGTGTGCATGTAGATATCCACGAATGCATCGATAAAACACAAAAACGTAAAGTTGTTCAGGTATTTCGACAGAAATATTAGAGAATTATTTGTCTCGTTGAAAACACCTACATTATGTGGGCTAAAAGCCAAAAACAGGTTGACTCAGATCTAACTTATCACATTACTTGGCCCTCTTATTTTCAAAATCGTTGTATCGGCAAGACAAAGTTATTACATACCGTAGAACGGCCCTACCTCTACAGCCCTTCCCTCTATTTAAAAAAGGATCTTCACTTTTTTCAAGGTCAAAGTTGGAAATTTAACTGTCAATTGATATTTTTTGCCAAATAAAAAGGGGTAATGAAAAAAGGGAGGGGTGACGGAGAAAGGGCCATCTACGGTAAACCCTTTGAACCAGGCTGGGGTGAAAATGTGGATGAAAATGTCATACCTTTATGTTCAGATACCAAACTGTTTGAAGTCCAAACATTCCATTCATTTGTGGCAGTAAGATTGATTGCATCAGCAGCTAGTTGCCTTGAAACTTCCTCAAATGATCTTTCCGATGAACCATAACTTGCATGTTTATAAACAGTAACAAAGTTGTTCATTCTTTTTGTTTGAATTTGATTAATTTCATCATTTTTCAAGAGCTAGGAATCAAACAATTTTGAAAAAATTGATCACAAATAGCAAAGTTTGATTCATAGAATCAGGAGGAAAAGTAAACTTATTGACTGCAGATATATGCAGGAGAGGAAAAGACAGCAAACTTTTCATTGGTTGGAGAGTTACTTTAATGGGATAGGTTTTCTCGGGAATTAAATTTGGCAGATAAGCTATTTTCAAATATCTTGCAGGATTTTGAATATTTTTTTGAAAAGTTGATTCGACATTTTTTTAAAAAAAATTGTGATATATTTTCACGGATAGTCCCTTTTAGGATCTAATCCCCACGAAAATTTATCTCATTTATAAAGTACTCACACATAGGGTAAAACATCAGACATTGTCTCTTCTACTTTTTTCAAAAGAAGGTAAACCCACCACTGATTCTTTTATCAGATTTCCCTTGTCAACAAAATACCTAAATCAATTTTGGTACTGTTGAAAAGAAATCCAATAAAGACATTGTGGGGAATCTTCTGCTCAACTTTAATGTTCCAGCTAGCTCTGAAATTTGATATCTTTCAAGATCTTTGTTCTACTTATGACTGATTAAAAAGAGCAATGTTGTTAAATCCACATCTCTGCATCTAGCGTGCTTTATTATTATATTTATTTGGTAAAGAAGGTCAAAGTCTATATACAAATCATATATACATATATACAATAAATATATATAAGGCAGTGCGAAACGCTGATGTGGACTGGGTAAAAAACAAAAAAGTAAAAGCAGGATTGAAAGGCTAATAAAGGGGTTCTAATACAGAAGTATAAATTTGATTTGATTTGGTTTATATAATGCATCAAAATTAATTTGTGTCCAAAGTTAGGAATTAGGGTTAGGATATTAAAAATATTCTAAAAAGATTGCTAAAAACATATTATAAAATGTACAAAAATAGATAAATAATGATAAAAATAGCAATTAACTTAAATTGATAAAAATGAATTTCTATATATATAAATCAATATTAAAAATATAATGCTAGCCTAAGGTAACTTTAAAAAGCAAGATAAAGATAATAATTTAAGAGGCTAAGAAATAAATTTAAAAAAAAGCATCCAAGAACTCAGAGCACGAAAGAAATTTGTAAAGAAAAAAGACTTCGTGATCAAATTGTGAGAGGCCAGATATCATAAATGTAATATTAATAGTAAATATAGTCTTTGTGAAGAAGTGCTCTTCCTGTCATTTTAAAGTTAATCTTGTCAAGACAGTCTGATTTTTTCAATTCCTTTTTAAAGGATTTAAAATCGTCCTTCTTCTTAATTTCATCTGGAATGTTATTCCATACAATAGCACTTCTGTAATGAAAGGAGTGTTTGAAACCAACATATTTGAATGGAGACATCAATTTTCAGAGAATTATGAGATTTTCTTGAATCCGATTTCGTAATAAAGGGTGATAGTAATGGGGAGCCAAGGTTTTTTTAAATTTTAAACACTTTACATGCAATACTTCTCTCTCAATATATGACATAAGGTTTTCAGAGCAGTTTCCCCATATAAGTATACCATATATTACTGACGGTAGGATTCCTATTGATTTTTGAATGTCTCTCATTTGATAGAGCTTCTTTAGTTTAGTACTAAAGGATTTGATAACTTTTTGCACATGTTCTTCCCATTTTAACTCATTGTCAATCAGAATGCCAAGGAATTTTGTGGAGCTTACAATATCAAAAGCCATTCCACATAATTCAAGTTTTTTAAAAGGTCCAATGAATCGATTTCTCGACATTATCATTACTTTACATTTATCCGGGTGAATTATTAAGGAATTTCGTTTGGCATAGCTCTTAATTGACAAGCACACTTTTGGAGGCTGCCAATGACGAAGTCAACGGTCGTTCCAGTTACATATAAGATGTTGAATCATCTGCAAGCTGATCCAAGTCACCGTTTACACAACCACTCATATCGTTCACATTGGGGGAAAAGCTCGGTGGAACAATCAGGGATCCTTGTGGCACACCATACTCAACATTTTCAAGGGTAGATTCGACTCCCTTTAGCAAAGTGCATTGCTTTTTGTTGCTTGTTAAATATTTAAAAAGGAAATCTCCAGATATACCCTATTCACACATTTTCTTCAAGAGTATTGGGTGTGAAACACTGTCAAACGCCTTTCTGAAGTCAATAAGGCAGCCATCAAAAAATGGTTCTGTTCGCCTCACAGAAGGTCTCAAAAAATGATGCGGGCGGCCGGCCGGAAAAATTTCCGGGTTTTTGAAATATTGCCTGAAACCCCCTACCCCAAAGAAAAAGTAACACATTTGAAGAACTAAGTTGTTTCTTCTGGATTTTTCCCGGATTTTTTCTGCATCTCCGCACCGGAAAATCAGTGAAAAATATGATTCGGGCGAGCGACGCGAACAGAGCAATTCTTTGATGGTCGCCTAAATACTGAACCGAAATTGAAAGGTTATAGCTCGAAATTTAAGTTAGACTTTCCTCTCTTTAATGGAATAAAAATCTTAATCAAAAAACAATTTTTTCGGCTCCAGGAGGCCGCAAAACACCAAAAGAATTTTCTGGGACACCAGGTATAAGTATCTTTTTCTGTGTGTACGATTACGCAATTCAAAAATTATTTATATGGCTGTCATTGCAGAACCATGCCTTGTAAATGCCTTGATTTTACCAGACATTATTCAAAAATTTTATTTGATTTTCAAAAACTCCAAGCAATTTCTGTGCACCTAAAATTGCATTGTCTTGAGCTGAAACTTTAGCCATATAAAATTGTGGCTGGACATTGTCCAAGGTGCTTTTTGAGAAATATATCTTGTACACCCAGGAACCTTTGGGTGTACTTCCAGTGATTCCAGTGCGCAAAATAAATTTTTGAAATCTAATCTTTTGGAAGAATCGGGTGTAACCTGATGGTGAATTTGCTATTGGTACGTTAAAACTCTAAAGACGCGATTAAAAATAACCAAAGAATTATGCAGTATCTAGTGATACAACTTTTTGAATTGGTGCCATTCTGCCCAAAATTATATTTTTCCTTCTTTTGGCGCTTCATTTGAAAATTTGCACATTAAATTTCAGAAATATTTAAACAATGTTGACTTTCAAATAAAAAGGGTGACAGAGCTAAGCAGGGTTTGAGGGTGATGGCTATAAATATTATATATTCCATTTTAGGGTTGAGTGTGAAACCCAAGTTAAAGGATTTCAAGGAGCAAGTTACAAAAAATTTGGCTCTAAACAAGAAGCACAAAATTTTATTGATCAGGTATTAAGAGTACCAACAATAACCTGGTAATGTAGAAATGTAGTATTTTAATCAAAACAGCTTCACCTCCAAGAAAATGGGAACACGCTCTAATCTATAATTGTACTTATAGATTGCACACATTGTACTTTTTCTACAATCTATTAAGTGTCCCACTTAGTTTATTACTTTTAGTAATAGTGGGAGATAAAACTCTGAGAGAGCTGGTATAGAAGAATAAGAATTTGGTAGAACCTGATTTTGAAAGCTGGGATCTGAAACCTTGTTAGACACAACGAGATAACAAATATTTAAATTTGTAATCTTTTTTTTTAAGGCTTCTTCAAGCACTTCTTCGCTTGGTGTCAGGAAAACACATAGTTTTAAAGCAAAATCACAGAATAATGGTAAGGAAGTATATATAATACTATTTGAATGGTACTTTCTTAAGTGGATTAAATCTTGCAATTCAATTTCGACTATGTCAACAAAACGTAGGGCACGTAGGGCTTTGATAAAATAAGAGTGAGAGAATTAGTTTACCAGTCAGCAAGTTTATATTCTTAAAGAAAGCCTCACTAGACAATGCTAATTGAGAAAAATCGAACGCAATCAAATATAAATAGAGAATCGATAAGTTTTATTATAAAATAAATTTTTTTTTTATTAGATTAGCTTTAAAATCAATCATGCTCAAAACACTTGCCAACTACTACTACTACTACTTGTATAATATATACTACTATACTATGTGTATAATTCAATCGAATTTCACTCAATTCATTCCATTGAAATAGTCTGGAAATCAACTTTAGAAGAAGAAATTACATCTTATATTTTTCAGCTTTTTCGCAAAGTTTTTCACCATCACTAGCAGCATCATCCAAAAGAAGCAAATGTAAGTAAAGCTACCATGAATTTTTACACAATTTCAATGAATATAGTCCGCTAGAATTAGTTGAAATTTCACTTGAACCTGAAATAATTCCGATCTCAAGCTGAAATTTGGCACAAGGTCCACCTATGATACTAGACCATCATAGAAAATTCGTTTTGTATTAGGAAAATATAATTATTTGGAACTTTTTGCCTATTTTTTAAACTTATCTTGTAGTGAGGTTGTGGTAGATAAAAACGGGCTGTTTGGTGGAGAAAAAAACGTAAAGCTAAAAAGCTTTACATTTTTTTCCATCAAATTATACTCAACGACCTCACTATTGAAGCCTTCTCTACCTTAAAAGGGAATTTTTTTTTTCGATTAATTTTTTCGATAATGAGTTTTTCTTAACATTGGGACTTAATTTTTCGGTTGACCCTGATAGGACATAATTCAACAATTACCATTAGAATAACAAAAATTCAACATGTCTGTTGTAATCGTAGACTAATTGTGTTGACTTAAAAATAATAAATTAGTTACCACAGAAAATGTTTCCCTTAAGATGTATACCATTCGAGAAACTTCCGTCCGTGCATGAATCAAATTATACTTGAGTACCATTAAGAAAGTGTGGAAGAACAGGAACTCGTGAACTGTAATTCTCACAAAATCTTGAATTTTCTTATTTCGCAGTGAGACCACAAAAAGAATCCATCCTTTTAATGTACAGTATAATCGCCCCTAAAATGCTGGTCAAATTACAAATAGTTCTCTAAAACGGCGAATTTGAAAAATCTCCAATTTTTTGTGTTAAACATGACATAAGCATCTCCTTAATCTTTTACAAACGTTGAATTTGGACTTTTTTAGAATTTACCTATACCCCATTATTTCGAGTTATTTTTAATATTTCTGTTTGTAGAATCATATAAGAACAATTTTTACAGATTTTTTTGCTCTTCATTCGTTACTTAACCCCTAATAATTTACCAGCTAAATATATTTTTGCATCAAAAACATATTTTTCTCAAAGACAACATTTAAAGTGAAAAAACTAAACTAAAAGAATATTTAATATTATTCTCTATCAGGAAATCTTGAATTTCAACAAACCAGGATTTTAGGGGCCATATACTGGTGATGGTAAAGATTTTTTTTGTTCACCTGACCATTCACTTCTTTTAACAAAGGAATTGAATTTTCATGTTTTTCTAGTGACTGAAGCTCAGAACTTTTCAACACAAGCATCATCATCATCGTGTTCTTCATCAAAACCTGCTGTTTATACTGATGGTTGTTGTCGTGGTAACGGTCGATCAGGAGCTATTGGTGGAATCGGAGTTTACTGGGGACCTGATCATCCCAGGTATGCTCCAAATCATCTTTGAAAATTTTAACAAAAAAAACTTTAATTTTGCCCTGGATTGGAACTTTTCTATTAATTATGAAATATGTTTGGGTACATTAAGAAGCTTGTATCTTGTCTTGTTTTAATTCTTATGCAGAAATATCAGCGAACCATTATTAGTAGATGAACCAACCAATCAAAAAGCTGAGTTGGAGGTAGGTGACTTGCTCGAGCCATCAAATTTGTTACAGTAAATGGCCCTGAAAGGTCGAATATGAAATTGTAGTGGTTGCAGTAAAATAAAGTTCCTTACAGTTTTTATGGTTTTTCAACCTGCAATGAATGAAAACAAGATGAAAAAAATAATTTTTAAATTTGAAAAAGATTTCGGACATTCAGGGTCAAAATTTAGGCTCGCGGTCCTAAAAATTCTGGTTCAATTCGCCTTTCGTTACCATTTCAACATTCAACTCGCAATATGATGTAAATTTTCAACCCTATTTGCTACACCAGGCAGCAATAAGAGCGATTGACTGTGCTGTGGGAATGGGATTAGATGATGTTGAAGTACGAACTGATAGCACCTACACCATCAAATGTAAGATTAACATATTTTCTCCTAATGTATAATATACTTTTGGTCGAAGGGAAGGTTTGCCCTTGATATCTCTAAACCAGGTTCAGTTTATACTTGGTAAAACATGATGGTTATACCGTATTATATACCGTAGTTATTTTAAAAATTAATCATTAATTATTATTAATTTAAAAATCACGGATATAAAAAAATCATTATAGCACCGAGAACGCTATATCACGTTTACACAGTAGTACAGTATCGCAGCGCTGCAATATCTGGCTTGATTAATCAGGCTTTTGCCTCGATTTGTCTAAGAAATGTTAACTGGTAAAATATTATGCTGAGTAATTTGGTCGAACTTGTTTACTGGTAAACCACAGAATAAGGCGCAAAAAAGAAATCATTAACCCCATTGAGCATAATTTTTTTGACTCTATATAAATCATTAGCGAGTTTCCGAAATTACAACGAAAACTCGCTTTTAATCAACAATCATTAACCCCGTTGAGCATCACTTTTTGGACCTACCTGGAGGTCCTATAAATTAACCGTTGTTCGTTCGTTCGTTCGTCCGTTCGTTCGTTCGTTTGTTCGTTCGTCCGTTCGTCCGTCTGTTATGAAGTTTTCTCGAGATTGGTTCATTAGTTATTTCTGATTTTTGGCACA
>JAUJPO010066024.1:0-12395 GCA_032270745.1 Tiaropsis multicirrata
CTCGATTATTACAAAATCATTCAAAATCATTAGCGTTCTTATCACACAGCTTTTGAACAATCGAACCCAAAAGTTTAATTGCAATTTATGATAAAACGAAGTTGCGGTTTTGAGCCATTCTTTCACTAACGATGTGAAATTTTCAGCGAACATTTTAAGGCTAAAATGAAGAATTTTCAGCTTGCGGTTCTTCAGAAATCACCAATAGAAACTAGAGTTAGATTTTTGACTGACAACAGATCCATTTTTCTAGGAATGAGATTATTTCAACATTTGGCCAACAGATATAAATCTCTAAATCAACTATGCCTAGTGAGTAGATGTTTTAAAAAACTGGTCCTCACCAGATGCAGATGATTTTGAAAACTTTCTAATATTCCCTGACTGCCTGAGCTGACTACGAAATCTTATTTAACAGGCCTTTTCTCTTTGTATGCTTTTTAAATGGTCACTCTATGTACTGACTCTATTTACTGACTCACCCTGTCCCTCTCCCCCACACCCCTATTCCCTACCAATCACTATCTGCATGCATGCAAATTATATTCTTATTTTTCTTGTTCCTTAGCATGTTTCAACAAACAAAAACAAAAACAAAAAATGTATATAAAATGAAGCAATAATCAACATAAGAGTGAGTCATGACACATCTTTATCACATACCGGTACAATACAGAAAAGTATATAATAATTCCATCAAAAAATGACATTTCAATTTTAATCAAAACCCATTCTGGTATTTTTGTTTTGGTAATTTTTCTTGTTATTTATGTTTTTGTCTCGATTACTTTTCGAATGCAGATCTCGCTTTTCTTAATTGGTTGCGCTACGCGACCAGATAATAAAGTGTTCAAAGGAAAAAAATAAATCTTTCATCTCAATATTACCAGGTCGCGCGACCGAAAAGCCGCATTGTTTTGTTATGTTGTTGTCTCTACTGCCCACACACTTATCGCTTCTCACTCTCCCCTCACTACATGCGGTTAAAAGATTACATCATCGGGTTGTGACGTCACAACAAAATGAGTAAATTGGTTGACAAAATGACCCTTAATAGTGTTTGACCGCCTCTCATTCGCCTTTTTCTTGCACGTTTTTTTTTTTCATGCCAAGATTTAGTGAACTGAATTGATCGTCATATGAATATCGCGCGCAAGCTGACTCAAAAACCAATGACGAAAAACAAAAAAAACTAGTGCCGCTGCTGCCTGGTCAGTGGTCAGAGCAGAGGTAGGTAGTTTTTTGGCTCTTGGATTACTAGTCTAGATATCTAGACTACTAATTTCACATAAACAACTGCAAGATATACAAAGAAGCAAAAAAGAGTAAAATTCGAAGAAAAAGACAAACACGGAAGATTTTGTAGACCTAACTTTCTACCAAATTTTATAAATAATTGAGAAAGATTTGTAATTTTTGCTGACGTCAGCAAAAATAGTCTTTTCCAATAGATAATTTCGTCTATGACGCGTTTTGTTTTGAAAAACTCATAGTCACGTGAGGTCTCTCTTTAAATGATTTTCCTAATGAAATGATAAGTTTATAATTGGGGTCTATCATTTTAATTGAATATCTATTATCTAATAAAACAATAACCACGGGAAGCATGCTGTGTGCTGGTTTGTTGGGATATATAGTACTGATCCTACCTACTGATAAATTAATTTTGAGGTGAAAGATGCAAGCCAACCTCGTACCCAGCTTTCTAACATTAGATATCACGTTAACGTAAACGCCAGATAACCTATTTGTCTCTCATCATTTTTACGCGCGGCCGCTGATGGTGTTCGCCCTGGAATCGAGGTTGGATGCAAGCGAAACGAAACTATAGGAAATTAAGTTTTTCATTAGAACATTATGATGACAGAATGAAGTAAGAAAGTAGTATTGGATGTTTTGCCTTAAAATGTTCTTAAAGTGTATTAATTTCACTGAAAATGAGTCATTACCTATTTTCTGCAGAAATGATCGGAATACCTTATCGCACTCTCGGCCCCAGGGCTTCCTATCACACTGATGCTATTGACAATTCTGATGACGCATTGACGTGGGACTGTAATGTATTTTATAGCTTTCGGACCTTTTGGAACCACTTACAGACTTTGAGGACCCGTTGCGTCGTTAAAAATACATGACCCCTGGTGCCAAGGGTGACCTTATCGGACAAAACAATGTCGGACTATTTTTCGTTGGACATAATTTTCGTCACCCACAAATATTTTCGTCTCTTTTGTCCGATAAAAATCGCTCTAGTTTCCATTTCCCCATTGAAAACCCACAAATCGTTAGTTTACAGAGGTCTGAGAACGAAGTTTGTTCTTAGCTTTTTGGCGTTTGAAGCCTTTTATGTTCTTATATTTAAACAATCGTTATTCTTAGGAGAGAATACTTACAGTGATTTCCCCCTGGTTGACACTTTTTATTTTTGGAATTATAGTTAGGAATAAATGACGTCATCAAAAATATCCGTAAGCTTTAATGATGGTAGTTACCAATCCTCTATAACAACTATCATCAATATAATATCATTTAAAAAGCAGTCTAAATGATATTCCCTTGAAAGTGAGTATTGGGAACGAGTCCCGTGAGAAGCTCTGAATACCGTAATCCGCCCGTTAGTTTTTGAGGCAGATCGCTCGAAATACCGATAAAAAATGGCCAATACCGTAGTACCGTAAATATCGGAAGCCCCCCTCTCTAACAACTATCAATATAAATATCATTTAAAACAGTTTTAAGTAGTGAAAGAGCAGAGTACTGGGAACGAGTTTCGATAAAACTATTCTATTCTATACTATTCCGATATGCTGACGATACTCGGTAGAGAGAGCACTCGATCAAAAAACACTTATGACCAGTCTGGTCTGTGGAGTTTTTTTTTAAATCATATAATCTTCCAATCGCAGATCGCTTTATAAATATCTAAAAATAACGAGTCCTAAGCGGCGAGCAAAACGTCTATAACGAAACCAAAAGTTTGGTTGTCAAAATGGTACCCTTACACTTTGTGCATTTTGTATATTCTTGATACGTATCCATTACGTAATCTTTTTATTCATCGGAAACATCTCACAAAGCCGGGTGTTTGTAACTAGCTTTGAACTTCGATTCAAAAGATTACGTAATATATTATATGACTACGTAATGTAATGAAGTGGCTTGCTTACTTACCAAACCATTGTCAAAGTAAATACATTACCATTGCTGTTGTATTTTGATGGGTATACATGATACCCATGACGTAATCTTATGTTACGGAAACACCCAAAAGAAAGTGAGCGTTTTCCATTAGCGTTTTCAGCAAGCAAGAAACGTTATTCCACCGTTGTTTCGAAGTCCAAATAACATTCTGACTTGGAAACAACGTTGTTTGGACGTTAAAACAACGTTCAGGAGTGCGCCTTCTGGCAAACATCTGTTTTTTTTATCCGTAGGAAAGATTACGTAATGGGTATTATGAACAGATCATTATAGACCAAAATCCTGGAACTTCGCGCTTCGACAATTGAGATTCTCCATGACTTCAGGTAATATATCAATCACGTATAACAGCTTTCTGCGACAGGAGGTTGTGGACATGTCAATTTGAATCGAATCAAGTTTTCCGTAGTAAAGTCTCTTAAACGAGTTCGGAGAACGAAGCATCGAGACAAAGGTTTTTGTAACGTATTTATATATATACGAATATTCTGCTTTGGTTAATTCCACTGATCTATAATTCGCATTTATCTTCTATGATTTACTATAAAAAACACCAACAACACCAGATACGTCCAAATTGGATGGGATGCAGCGATAAAAATAAAAGCAATCATTAATCAAAATATATTTTTCTTCACCGAGTCAAAAATAATTTTGAATTTCAACTGTAAAATATTTTTTTATTTACACTGTCCTCATATATCACATTAACAGATCTCTTTGTTTCATAGCAGTGTTTTTCTCATTAAAACTAAGAAAGCTTCTGATTTATTTTTCTCACGTCAACTGGCAAAATATAATATCAAGATGTCATTTTGCTGAATTTAGATATGTATACGCAAATTCGATCAAATCTAATCCAGTCTTTTGAATGTTTATCTGTGACGTTCATAATGGTGTTTTGACGTTGAATTGACGTTATCTGGACGTTTCAAACAAGAGGTTCTGGGATTACTGAAATCTCCAATAAATCCAATCTCCTCCAATAAAGTCTGATTTTGTCATTAGCTCAAAAACATGTAGATAGTTACTAACTTAGCTTACATAACAGAAATTGAATATTTTTTTCCGACTACACAAAGGGTAGAACAGAGCCTAAAACACATTTAAAAAGAATTTGATCCTCAAAAAGGTAATAAATGCTAAAGATTTAGACTAGTCTGGACCCATACTAATTTCTACCCATTTCACAAAGCTCAATTTATGAATTGAAAAAAAATAGTATGGTAACATTGGCAGTTTGAATTATGCACCAAAATGACAGTTGAAAAATTAAATCAATCCATTGTCGTGCATAAAAAACAATAGGGATTTCGGCCAATCAGAACATTTCTTGAAGATCTTGAAGAAAAAATCAATCCAATGTGACCTGTAGATGGTCCTTGAGGCCACTGATTTTAAGGATCAAATTTTTCGCTAAGAAAGACCAAATTTTAGTGAAATTTGGAACAAATAGGACTTCTTAAATCTAACCTCCTCCGCCCATGCGGCTAAATCCCTTCCACGACCAAAACTGCTTGGCGCATTATTTTCGGTTTTTAAATTTTACATTCTATATAGGTAATACTTTATAGTATATATGGTAATATCAAATTAAAGTATGCAAGGATATTCTTTTCTCGTTCATGAACAAGACACAAAAGCCATTTTCTATAATTTTGGTTCTGCTTACTTAGTACAGCATATAATAATTCGTTCACGATGGGAAATTAATCTTATGCTCATACGATGGAGTGTAATCCTATCCCATATAAGGAGTACCATATTATTAACTTGCTCTCCATCGCATAACATTAATCTACATATTTTTGTTTCTACCAGCATCAATCAGGCTCGGATTCAGAGGTCATATGTTAAATTTATATTGAATAAAAACAGTTTTATGGATTATTTAAATTATCTAATGAAAGAGCCTACCTTCCTAAACTAAACCCCAGCCCTAATTAATTGAACATCTTTTTAATTTTATTATTCAATCAAATAAATATAATCGAAATTAATCTTTTGATTATTTATCGATTACGCATTAAAAAAATATTAATAATTCTTTGACTAACATCAAAGTCAAACAGCCAATTCACCAAGTCAATTTACCTCCATAATGAGGTTTTGGAGCTGCCAAATTGAGCCCATTGAAGTTTTCCGTAGTAAAGTCTCTTAAACGAGTTTGGAGAAGAAGGCATCGAGACAATATTAGTATCTTTGATTCAAGCAATTATTAGAGACTCTTGTACTAAAGAATGACATGGTCTCAATTTGGCAGATGAATTATATGTAGTAACCGAAAGCTTTAGCTAGCACCATTTGAAAGAAATCGATAATGCTTCGACTGCCCTCGATTTACCTCGATAGTAACCGACAAAAAACACGTACCTTTTACTTGCAAAACACCAGTACCAGCACCCACAATTCCATTTGCAGTTGCCACGCACGTAAATTCACTGCCATCATGTTTCAAAGTAGTCATCGGTACTGTTATATTTTGGGAAGTTTGACCAATGAGGAGAATGGAGTTGATGGACCATTGATAAGTGACGTTTGTTTCTTGTGGATTGACGTCACAACTCAATGTTACTGAAGCTCCGATGAAAGTCTCTGTTGATTTCACGGTTACTTTCAAGGTTACTGAAAGAAAAAAACATAAGGGTGAGGCCTACTTTTTAGTCGGTCGGTTTCTTACCGTGTCTAATCGAATTGTGAATTAAAGTCGGCAAAATATCGGCCCTCTAAAGTCAAAGTCTTCGTCAATGGGCTTTTCCCAGAAAAAATACATATCCCCACTGTATTCAAGGATATCAATTTTTCTTAACACCAACACCCCCCTGGATATCCGTGCCGAAAAATTCGGATCCCTCTGATATCCTTGGTCCTCAAATTCTTACCCCCTGGATATTCTAGGATATTGAAATTTCGGACCCCCACCCCTGGATATCCTATATCCTCAACAGGGGGTTAAGGATTTTTTCTGGGAAAGCCCAATGCAACGACCTTTCAATCCTTTTCAAGCAAAGTTTCTGATTGTCAATTATTTGCCGAACTGAAACAATTAGATTCGAAAATGCCAAAAAACGAATAAAGTAAGCCGAAGTAAAGGTCACGGTCTACATCCGCCAGATCAGCCCATTATTGGCTTAAAAATAAATAAAGCCATTCTATTGGTTAAAAGATTCGCACGACTTCGGAAGAAAGTATGACTCACAGTTTTCAATTTTTGTCCTGTCAACTCGACTATGACGTAATCTTAACCCAAAAAATAGGGTAAGTGGAGACTGGGTAAATTTTCAAACTTCAACATTTATCTTTCTTATCAGCTATAGATCCTCTCTTAAAAAAACTCTCCTATAAAACTCGCATTTACAAATTCCTAAGCAAGTTAACTAATTTCAGAAACTCCAAATCCGTATTGACCAGTTCAACAACATATATACCTATTGAATCAGTATTTACTCCTGAATCAGCATCCTTATATGTCAAATCTTACCCAGTGACCACTCGGATATGTTCAAAAATCAAGCCCCGGTGATAAAATGGAAGTGTTTACGTACCATTTATTTTCACAGATGAAGATTCCCTTTCAATTTCAAAATTACTTTTCGCTTTACACGAATATTTCCCAGCATCTCTCGTTAACACGGGATCCAAAATCAAGCTTCCGTGATTGGTTGAATTTGTATAGAAACCGTTTTGATTGGTCGAATTTTGATTGGAATCTCCATTCGGTACTGCTATACCCTCCTTGAAAAACATGTAACTTAAGGAGACGTTTTCATTGAGAAGTTGTGAAAAGCATACCAGTCTAACTTTAGCACCACTTTCATAAGATGTTACGGTAGGCTCAAACGACAGGTTGGGTTCGGCGAAAGAAGCTGTTGTAAAAGAAAAAATAATAATTCGGATTAAAATCCTACCCCTTTTCAACAATTGTTGACGTGATTTCAACATTGTAAAGACGTTGACAAAAACAACGTTGAAGAAATATCTTTTTTCGAGGTTCAGAGCCTTCTGGATATCCGGCCTTAAAATAAAGACCCCCTGGATTTCCAGTCTAAGGATGATACAGACCCCCTGGATGTCCAAGTGCATATTAGGGTTGAGGATGTCCGTCCAAATCGTTTCTGACCCCCTGGATATCCATGCATTCTATGCTGGACCCCCTGGATATCCATGTGTTTTTTGCTGGACCCCCTGGATATCCTCTCTTTTAAATTTGCCCAACCCCAATGGATATCCAGAGAATAGTAGAATATTGAACCCCCTGGATGTCCGATATCCTCAACATGGGGGGGGGGGGGGCACGGACTATTTCTGGAAAAGCCCATTTGCAGGCAAGTCAACGTGCAAAAGCCACATAAATTTCGCTGCATAAATTTCGATATCTTTACAACTGTAGTTGAGGGAGTAGGGATAACATCTTCTTGTTAACTCAGCGTTTCACGGCACTATCCAAAAAATAGAGAGATTGCGAGCACTGTTGAAAAAAAGACATAGCACAGTAATATGAACTCAATATATCCGACAAGAACTTATTTATTTACTAGAGAAACATTCAACACACATAAATGTAAGACATTGATAATTCTATCTACAAATTAAATTCAAAACACCTATTAATACTCCCCTTCGCCAGATTCTTTAGTAATTTTCTAAGAGGGTTCATATCTGGGAGATAAACATTGTTTTTCTTTTACATTACATTTACCTTACAGTAAAACCAAACGTCTCTCTATGCCTCAGTTTTCACCATCAGGCTTTTCCAGAAAAAATCCGAAAAAATCCTGTTGAGGATGTAGATTTTTCAAACCCTCCTGGATATCCTATATCCTCAACAGTGAAGGTACCAACTTTTTCTGGAAAAGCCTATTTCCTGATCAGAAACATCTACAGTAGAACCTCTAAAAGGCGGACACCTCTGATAAGCGGACAAAATATTTTCCCCCTCTGTTAAGGTTAGGGTAACCCTAACCCTCCAAAAGGCGGACACAATGCCGGTCAAAAGGTTGTAAACTTTTTTTAAATTGCAAAGATTCTGCGATAACACGGTATAACTTCCCCTTTAACCCCACTTGTTGCTTTTAAAAGTGGTTTGTTTACATCTGGTAGCAATAGCTGACCTTATTTACATCAACTTTGAAGGAAGAAGCTCATTTCCAAAAGTCTACGGACTTTTTGACCGGCATTGCACCTCTAATTAGCGGACACTAATCCGTTTCCCCGATGGTGTCCGCTAATTAGAGGTTCCACTGTATATCTTTTTTGCACTGGTCTACACTACTACAGTTTGAAAGAATAGAAATGTCTATATTTTGGTCCTTTACAATTTAAGCAAGTTTATCGAGCAACCTCGTTCTACCCAAGGCTCTTTGCGCACCTTTTGAAGTTTTTGGTATGGCTCGATAAATAATAATTCTTTGACGCGCCATACAAAAAAAACTTAGAATAGCGCAAAGAATACCCTGGGAACGGTTGGTTGGTTGTTGAATGATTTTGTTCTTATATGAAAAGCAACCACCTTTCTGATCCCAATAAACTTCTTGTTGTTGCCAAAGTTGGTAGTGGCTGTGCGATTGGAAACTCCTATTTCATTTTACAGGTCTACTTTTTGAACAATAGAAATGTCAATATTATGGTCCTTTACAATTTACACAAGTTGATGAATTTTACTATTTGAAGGCAACCACCTTTCTGATTCCAATAACTTTCTTGTTGTTGCCAAAGTTGCCAATGCCTGTCGAAGAGCATTTCACTGACGTAGAATTACCTAATCCAACACTTGGCCTATTGTTGTTGTTATTGTTGTTTTTAATGACAGGAACTCCAGCATTGTTCGAACTTAATGATGCACTTGTTGTAGCTGTTGAACTATGTGATGATTTATTCATTTTAACGGTGTATTTAGTATTGGAGTTATTTTAATACGATTAAAATTATTTGTATGCTCTATACTAAACTTACACAATAAAAGCAGCGTGTTGAATGAAAAACAAAATCAACTTTCCAATACAATACAAAAAAGACGATTCGAGGTCACGGCGACGATGATATCTCTTTGTCAGTATTTCCTAATTAGTTACCAGCAATGTTCCGTTGCTTTTTGCTACCCTTCAAATGCTGTCTACAATCGTATTAAATACTTCATCAAACAACCAGTCCTTTCGTTTGTTGATTCAAAAGAATTTGATGTCATTTTGATTTTAAGCAAAGAAGATTGAAATCGGAAACCAAAGTGTGTTGACATGTGACTAAAGTTGAAGAGTCCATCACGGTTACCTAAAGAGAATTATATAGACAAAAATAATCTTGCGTAAATGTTAAAACCGTGCTTGTATGCAACAGATTGCAGCTTGGAAATAATGTGCCTTAAGGGTACCAAATTTTACAGGAACTATTTTTTGCGGTTTTTGCAGTTTCTATTGTTATACCAAAAGATTATTCTATTGTTCTTTTAACAATAAAAAGCCAAAGATCCGCAAAATTAAATTCCCGCAAAAATTTGCACCCTGTTAATGTATAAGATTTTACAGAGGCATCTTTTAGTAGTATGCTAATCAACGCAAAGTTTGGGTCCAAATAGGAAACCAAATATGCTAGCCCGTAAGGTCAACCTTTTAATTCAACCAGACTAATAAACTAATAGAGACAAAACGTTATTTCAACATGGTTCCAACGCGTACTAAATAACGTTCTGACGTCGAAACAACGTTGTTTGAACGTCCAATCAACGTTCCGCGCCTGCTGGGAATGCAACTCTTTCAGTTGTCAAAGAGAGGGTATCATTTCTTTTAGCACAGTGTGAAAGATGATCCAATGAAAGATGATCCAATGAAAGATGATCCAATGAAAGATTATGTTAAAGTATTGAGCTTTCCTTATTTCCTTAGTTTATTAACGTTCACACGTTTTTTTCTTGTAGCTCTAAATTATAAAACAGAAAATAAAATTTAGCCACTTACCCAAGTTTTCTACACCAGATTAACTCCCAGGACTCACGACGAAAAAACACAAATAACGAAGACAAGTCCACACTGTCTTACTATGGCAAATTTAATTTTGGTTATATGCAAACTTATTCAACACACATAATTTTGACAATGGCATTTTTAAAGAAAGACAAAATAGCAAAACACGGGTAAAATGGAGTGTGAATTAATTAAGGTGATTTAATGACAAAATGTAAGGAATCAGTATTTGACTAACTTTGTTGCATTACACTTCAAAATTCATGATTATCCATTACTATAATTTATACAAAAACATCCCAGAACGTATTGGATATTGTGAAAAGTGTTAAATAGCAGAAAATCACCAAAAACACAGCAAAACTTAACTCCACTCAATGTCTTTAAAAGTGTATTGCTCAAAAATTAATCCTTAAACTTGGCAAGCGCCAAAATAAAATAAAATAAAGTTTTGGTAAAGAACGATGACTAGACTCACCTAAATAAAACCACCACCAAAATTCCCCCCGCCGCCACTAAAACCATTTCCACGCCCAAATCGCGGACGTTGCAAAACATCAGGGTGTGGTTGTCGTGGCGGGCCACCCGTAAAGTCATCCCCTTCATCTGGTATGGGGCCATACGGGTCGAAACGAGCGCCCGGTAATCGGCCCGGTTGACCTGGAGGAACACCTATGAGGAAGAAAGTTGAACCAAGATTATTACGCATTTGGTCCAAAAAATACCTCAATTATTAGAACATTTAAAAGGCGGCTTTTAGGAGTTATTTATTTGCAATCAAAATGAAAAATCCAAACCACCCCGTGGAATAGGGCTCAATTTATAAAATGCTTTTCCATGCCCTTCAAAAAACTAGTAAGACGCACGATGGAGCCTTTGGTTTGAGTCAGGCCGTTATTTAAATCCAAGTGTTTTTATTTTATCCAATTAGGTAAAAAATTATACCTCCACGCCTTGGTTGTCCGATACGCAAGGGATCGTTCCGTGGAACACCGATGTCCGGAAATTCGCCTGGTATTAAATCATGTCGACCACCTCAAAGAAAAAGGAGAAAAGGTCAAATGGAAACAAACTACACATCAAGCTTCAACTAACTTCCGCTAAATCAAGACAGTGACACTGATATCCTGATAATCCGAAAACACGAAGTCGTCGTCGGACACAAAAAGGTCGTGGTTCAATTTTCTTTTGCCTGTGTTATTAAAAATCTGCAATAGCCTGCAATTTTGGTAATGTAAGTCTAGATACGTAAAATTTATCTCATCGTGAAATGACGAAAAAAAGAGTCTATTAAATATAATTATAATGTAAGTCTATGAAAATATACCTTAAAGAGCTCATGTTGGTCAAACGTACAGGTCCAACACAAATGTGGTTAACCAACATTTCGTTGATGGGGGTGTTTATACACTAACTTTATATGCCTATGAATTGAGCCCCCCCCCTCACCCCACCGACTGGTAAATGTTAAGTCATTATCCACAAAAAAATCATTAATCACTAAATAAGGAATTTAAAGCAGTGTACGTAAAAACGAATTCCCTCTTCATTTCACTTACCAATCATGCCGGGAAACCCTGTTCGAGGAGCGACCAACCGTAAGTAGTCAGGTGAGTCTTCGTGCAACGGAACAAATTCAGGTCTCAACCGTCGTCTTTCTTCAACCAGGCGTCTCTCTCTTGCTAGTTCTTCTTTTACCCTCTGTTCTTCTTTTCTCAACGTTTTGTAGCTCTACATGAAGAAAATTAACAAGCCGTCGGGTTTTTAAAGGTGCGCGTTATTTTAGTACACAGGACCAACCGGGTGGCTCTAATTTTGATGACGAAGCGTTTGGGAAGTTTTTTTTCAAAAATGATAGGTGACGAATTTTTGATAGTAAGTACGTTTTAATAAAAACTATATTTTCCCAAACAAAAAAGCGCAAATTGAATGGAAAGCTTTAGAAAGACACAAACTAGTTTATGTAGATCTTTAATAAAGAAGAAAGATAGAAGAAAGAATCGACATTCACAATCGTGGTAGCTACTTACCTTTGGAGAATATTGTTCACATTTTTCAGTTCCTGTGCGAATAAATAATAAATAATATAAAAATATACGGCGAGGTAAAATCGAGGTAAAATTGTTCCTAAACCCTTTCACAAAAAAATATGGACGACAATTAAGGCGAGACCAAATTAATTTGTTGTTCTACGGGCGGATCGTCAGGAAAATATGGGTCGGTCGGTCGATAAAATAA
>JAUJPO010066035.1:0-12393 GCA_032270745.1 Tiaropsis multicirrata
CTTATTCATTCCTGTGTGATAACACATTTTGTAACATTCAGATTAAACAAATTGAAGTGTCTGTCTGAATGATAGTTATATTATTAGTCACTCAACAAACTCTAAGCGCTTAATAACCACTTGAAGTTTATCAATATCATTGGGGGAATTCCCTAATGAATTATCAAAAGCACCAAGTAATACAAAGAGATATTAGTTACTTGAATTGGGTAATCACAACCACAACATTAAAAACAAAGATCATTAACCAATCAGAAGTAATGTTTGAAAACATTTAACCAATCGACAAAGAGAAAAAAAGTATAAATCAACCGGTAATTTACGGATAACCAAACATACCGGATAGTCAATGTAAGAACATTTTCGAGAAGTTTTTTCAACTATCTTATGCGAAACTACCTATGCCATCCTCGCTCGCTTTAGACTCGCTGCGGCGGCAATAATTTACATTTCCTAAGAAATATGTCTCCACAGTTCGCCTTTAATAAGACCAGTTTTCACACATCGAGAGCATTTTGACTTGAATAAAAAACTACGCCAGCCGATCTTTAACGATTGCTCGACCATGACATCAGATTAAACCACTGTAATAGCACCTTTTAAAAGCCAATATGCTCGATGAGTGGGGACGGGCCTTTAAAAGCCAAAACGATTACTAAAAGTTACTCAGCAGACACACAAAGTTATTTCAACATTGCTTCAACGTCCAAATAACGTTCTGACGTTTGGACAACGTTGTTTGGACGTTAAAATAACGTTCCGTATCTGCTTTTGTTAACCTCATCTTGAATAATACTATTTTGTTTAGCCTATGGGTATTTTCGCCATGCTTGAAGAAGAGTGTATCGTCCCCAAGGCTACCGATCAAACCTACTTGCAAAAATTGCACAAACAACACGCCGGGCACAACAGGTAAAATTTAAATGTTTTATCAGACAAAGCTTTACGTAAACTTTGAACTTGTAAGTTGTAGAAAATTGTTTTTACATTTTTCTTATAAAAGGTTATTTGTGAAAAAGTATTTGTGAAATTTGATCGTTTTCGCGAAATTAAGTCCTTGTGGAAATTTAGCGAAAATTTAATACTTGCAAAAAAAAAGGGCTCTGCGAGAAATCAACTTTACAACATCTCTTAAGATAAGCTCGGTGTAAATTACTACTGAATCAATGACGTAATCTTTCCCTTACTACAGCTCTTACACCAAACCAACACCAAAACAATCCAAAGCCGGAGGAGGTGACTTTATTCTCCATCATTATGCTGGATCTGTCGGATACAATGTTGCTGGATGGTTGGAGAAGAATAAGGATCCAATTAACGAGCATTCTGCTCAATTGTTCTCCAAAGCTACCGATCCTTTGGTTTCTCATCTCTTCCAAGATTACAACCCTGACGGTCAGTAGATTTTTTTTTCTTTATTTCTAAAATACACGGGTTTCACAATATTTATAAAGTTTCATCCAGCAAATCACGTTTTTACTCAAAATTGTTATGCGATTGATATTTCAATGTGATTGGTTGATAGCCTTTTTACCTTAGTTTAATCATTACCGAAACCCTAGTATTGTTTCCCTCTTTCAAAGGGATTTGACCAGGGAGCCAGGGAGCGGTTAAGGTGTCAACCAAAGTATCATTGGAAAGCAAGCTCTCTTGGTTTCTTTTCTTAAAACTGAATTAGGATTTATGCAAGTGAAAACCTCTAACCTAATAAATAATCTTGAGCCGGGTGAGATTTTTTGGCGCGGGGGATTTTATGGTATGGTAGGTTCTACTATCACGGACGATAATATCGTCTAGTTAAGTAAAGTATCTGTTTGATCTTGATTTTCTTTGAACGTGCTCATGTGTTTTACCAAAGTTCAGTCTTATTCAGTGATTATATCCAATAATTCTGCTTGCTTCATTATAGTCACTGGTGGTCGTCGAAAGGGAAGTGCTTTCCAAACCGTCTCATTCCGTCACAAGGAGCAATTGAAGAACTTGCTCGGTACACTCATGTCTACATCACCTCATTTCGTTCGTTGTATCATCCCCAATGAGAACAAAGCTCCAGGAGAGGTTGACGGACAACTTATTTTGCATCAATTGAGATGTAATGGTGTATTGGAAGGTATCCGTATCTGTCGTAAAGGCTTCCCGTCCCGTATGTTGTTCACCGATTTCAGACAACGGTAAATCCATTACTTTAATTCCTCTTACAGCCGCCGAGATAGAGATCGAAAAACTCTAGCTACTTGAACCTTTAACTCGAATTCACAAACCATTCCTAATAGGTGATTCATCTCTTGCAAACAGCTTTGGTGTTTCGGGTTCAAAGTCAAGGTTGAGATCTAAAAACCCTAGCTAGCTTCTTCCTTTAACTCGAACTTTAATGCACAAAGTTACCTACCTGAACTAAGAAAATCTTTCTAATAGATGATTCATCTGTCGTAAACAACTTTTGGTTTCAAGCTATAGTAATCACATGTACAGCGTATAAACAGAGCCGATAAAAATTTTTGAGTTGAATAATTATACATTATGGAATTCCTAGAATCATGCTAACATCCATTTTTTTCGGTTTTTATTTTCCGTAATTCATTTTTACTGTCTCTTTTTCGTCCAGTTATCAAATCTTGGCCGCTTCCGCTATCCCATCTGGATTTGTTGACGGAAAGGTTGCTGCTGAGAAATTGATTGAAGCTTTACAGCTCGACCAATCAGAATACCGTGTTGGACACACCAAAGTATTCTTCCGTGCCGGTATTGTGGGAGAGTTGGAAGACATGCGTGACGAAAGATTGTCAAAGATCATCTCACAATTCCAAGCTTTCTGCAAAGGTCACCTCATGCGTATCGAGTACAAGAAAATGTGTGACCAGAGGTAAGTCGACTTGTTTGTCTCTCTTGTCTGTTATAGAGGACTTTTGATAACATTGGGAAGATGTCCACAAGACGGAGGATATGTTTTGTAATATAAATTGAGAAGAAGGTGTTTTTCTATAAACATCAAAAGAATCTAATTTCCGTAATTTTTGCTTCGTTAGTAGGGTTAGAACATTGTAGTTTTTGTGTAGGTGTTGATTTCAAATCTTGCCTTCCAAAATTATATATATATTATATATATGATTGTACTTAAATATTGAATAAGTGAGTCATCCCTATCTATAAGGCGATGATCCTTGTTGACTTTCAACTGCACTCTATATTACTACGAATTGGTTTAGCTCATCTACCAATCTGAAAAACAACTTAAATTCTCTCTTTTCAATCCACAGAATTGGTTTAGCTGTCATCCAGCGAAACGTCCGAAAATTCTTGTTCTTGAGAAACTGGACATGGTGGAAATTGTACATCAAAGTCCAACCTCTGCTTTCCATCGCTCGTGCTGAGGATGAGATGAAAGAGAAGGAAGAAGAATTGAAGAAGGCTTTAGAAAATGCCAAAGCTGATGAAGAAAAACGTAAGAATGTTTGCTCAATATTTTTCGTTTACGACTTTATACATGTTATATACCTTTTATGTAGACAGCACTTTTCGATTGCCGCTGCCAACTCTGATGTTCGATATTCTCGACATGTAGCTTTTGATTATTTGTTATTTCAACGAAATAAACAATAGAACGACTTTTTCCTTAAAAGGTAAACACATGGAGGACCAGCTGACCGACACCATTGCTGAGAAAGAGAAACTCTTTTCCGAACTTCATGCGGAGACGGATCGATTGATTGCTGCTGAAGATAAACTGATGCAGACACAAAACATGAAAGATAAGCTGGAATCAAGTCTCAACGAAGCTCTTGAAAAGTTAGAATCTGAGGAACACAGCAGTGAGGTTCTTGAAGGGAAAGTTGCCGATGCTGAATCTAAGATTGATGATTTGAACAACAAATGTGAGGAACAGATAACCAATATTCAACGCGTAAGTTTTCTATACGATTGTTTGTTGCGAAGGTTTGAATTATCGAGTTCAAAGTAGCAAGTTTTCTATACGATTGTTTGTTGCGAGGGTTCGAATTATCGAGTTCAAAGTAGTAAGTTTGTCATGTCGGAACATTTAACTTTAAATTCCTCAAAAGATTTGAACAAAAGTTATCGAGGGGATTATTTTATACATAATCAGAAAAAACTTTTTACAAAGTAGTGATGGATGAATCAAAAGCCTATATATCGTGATGGATGGGTCAGAACCCATATCAGTATATTTGCCATTCGACTTTGCAACTGACATTTCACGATGCCAAATACACTGGACATCGGCCTGGAGAGTGTGAAGTTCAAATGACAAATATACTGGACATCGGAACGGAAAGGGTTAAAGCAATTAAAAACTCTAACCAATTTACCTTCTTTTTAACCAGTTGGAACAAGAAAAGACATCACGTGACAAGCAGATTGATGCTTTGAACGAAGACATCTTGCGACAAGAAGAAGGCATTGCTAAGCTCAACAAAGAGAAGAAGAACTTGAATGAATCCCTTGAAGAACGAACTGAACAACTCCAAGCAGCTGAAGACAAATGTTCCAGCTTGAACAAAGCTAAGAACAAGGTGGAAGGACAACTCAAAGATGTAAGTAGTGACAAAACCAACTTTTTATCAGTATTCGTGAGTTAGCATTACGTCATTTTCCTAACGGAAATACTCAAAATAGATTCAATTCAAAAGTTTTAAAGCAATGATAGAGCACCAAGCTCTGGATTTTTTGGTTGTTTCTGTGAAGAAAAATTAATTAATGCTAACTTACGCGTATCATAAATTACATTAACTTTTTATCAGTATTAGGGCCTAAGTGATAGGGTGCCGGGTGGTTTCAATATTGACTTGATTATTGTCCTAGTGAATTAACACTCTGTATTTTTAACGCCCACTAGACTGAACACAGCTTGAAGAAGGAGAAAGAAGCCAAGGCTAAAGTTGAGAAAGAGAAACGAAAAGTGGAAGCTGAACTGAAAGACACGCGTGACAAATTGGATGCAACTGAAGGAAGCTTAAAAGAAGCACGTGACACCGTTGTCAAGTAAGTGATGTAACATAGCGCCAACAAGTTCTTTTTAATTCTTTTTTGCTGATTTTGTCTCCTTATCAATTGGTTTAATTAAAATATTTGTTAGAAAAGCTATGAGTGAATGGATGAATTAAATTATTTTCCAGACGTGACAAAGCTATCAAGGAATTGGAAGAAATTAAAGAAGGAAACGAGAACCAAATTAAACAGCTTCAAAAGCGAATTGCCGAATTGTTGGCTCGCATTGAAGAACTCGAAGATGAACTTGAAACCGAACGAAAACTCCGACAAAAAGTCGAGTTGGCTCGGAAAGATCTCGAATCGCAAATCGAAGAAATGAATGAGCAATTAGAGAGCGCAAGCGGAGCCACGAATACACAAGTGGAGGTTAACAAGAAACGCGAACAAGAGAACCAACGTATCAGAAAGGAAATGGACGAACAGGCTGCAGCCGCCGACGCCGCCCTGGCTGGTGTCAAACAAAAATTCAACGCCGCTTTAGCTGAAGCTCAAGAAGAACTGGATAACGTCAAGAAAGCCAAATCCAAGTAAGTTCCCCGATTTGGATCTTCGGCTTTGTCAGTTTCTTTCTGTCCATTTTCAATTTTTAATAAACAATGATTGTGTCCATGGTCCAACCAGGTTCCAAATACACAATAGAAAATATATTAATGCGAGATAGACCATTAAATTGGATAGACTGCAATACCACTATTTGATCCAATTGCTTTTGCTAATATGGCTCGCATATGTCCTTTGTGGTCACAATCAAAGCTTTCTAATCTCTGCTTGTTCTTAAAGAGTTGGATTTTTAGATTAGGTCGGTTCAAAATTGGTTTATTTTGATTACCTTTAATCTGGTGGGACCGAAGCTTGGGTTTGCAATTCTGACGGGACTGAAGTTCGAGTTTACCACTCTAATGAGACCGAAGTTATAGAACTTTAACTGTAAAAAAAATATCTTCAGGGCGGACAAAGAACGTGCAAATTTGGCTGCTGAGCTTGACGACGTTCACGGACAACTCGAGACCTCTAAGAAACAGAAGCAAGGAGCTGACAAGAGCAATCGAGGCTTAGAGGAACAACTCAAAGACTTGCACAGCAAGATAGGTGATCTTGAAACCAGCTTAACAGATGCTGAAAGCAAAGTCTCCAAATCGACCGCCGAGAACGCTTCACTCAACGTTCAACTTGAAGAAACGGAGCACAAGCTAGGCTTGACAACCAAGAACTTGAAAACTATAGAGGCTAACTTGAACGATGCTAAAAACAGCGCTGATTCCGAATCCAAGGTAATATTTCCCGATTTATTGAAGTCAAATTAACTGACAGTTCGATTATGTCTGTGAATCAACAAATTCAACGATTGGTAGTTTTTCGATAGGACGTTCTTTGAACGTCAAATGGACGTTTTGTTTTTACAAGGATAGCTTTCAATGATGACTTATCTACATATTTCCGCCGTGTAAGGTATGCTCCCTGACAAGGGCGGTAACCTCTCAGCGAGTGTAGCGCTCTCCTTGTGAAAATTCCTTGAAAGGATTACGTCATCGGAAGAAAAAGGCGATCGGAAAGAAAAAAAAGTCGATGACTTTACTAGTCGCTTGTAACTTCATTTTTAACCAATCGGATAGCTTCATTTTTTTTCAGCCAATGATGGTCTAATATTATGTCAATGTTTCATGATCTTTACTTTAGGGTAAACACGACAATCATCAAAAGTTACAAAACGCTTTGGGTGAGATCGAATCTTTGAACGAACAATTAGAAGAGGAACAGGCCGCGCGCCAAGAACTCCAAACCAAATTGTCACGCGCTAACGCCGATGCCGCTCAATGGAAAAACAAATACGATATGGAGGGCGCCAGTCGTGTTGAAGAACTCGAAGATGCTAAACGTAAGCTGTCTAACCGAGTCCAAGAAATGGAAGAGGCTTTGGCTGCAGCTGAAAGCAAGGCTTCCTCCATGGAGAAGGTGAAGAACCGCATGAACGAAGAAGTGGAAGATCTATTGTTAGATTTGGAGAAAGCTCAAGCCCAAGCATCCAACTTGGAAAAGAAACAAAAAAAATTCGACCAACAAATCAACGAGTGGAAGATCAAATGCGATGAGATCCAAGCTGATTTAGATAAATCACAACGTGACGCGCGTAGTTATTCCACTGAATTACTCAAAGTCCGGACTGCTAATGAAGATACCGCCGAAAAATACGAAGCCCTTAAAAAGGAGAACCGTGCTTTGACTGGTAGGATACTTTATACCATTTTGTAAATATTGACTGAATTGCCTCAATGGTTTCTGCAAACACATGGAACCTAAGTCATCCAATGATTTGCTTTTTTCGTAAACTGGCGTAAATCTAGAAATTAATTTTTTTTTACTTCTGGTTATATAAAAGCACCGTTTCATACAAAAAATTTAAACAATATCTTCGTTCTCTTTTCATTTTACAGGATAAGCTGACCCTAGTTTAATTCTCTCTTCTTTATTTTCCTGTTTCCAGCTGAATTGACCAGCATCAATGACCAACTTTCTGAAGGAGGTAAAAGCTCTGCTGAAGTTGAGAAAATCCGACGTAAAATGGGCATGGAAAATGAAGAACTTCAAGTGGCTTTGGAAGAAGCTGAAGCTGCTTTGGAACAAGAGGAAAGCAAATTCCTTAAAGTACAATTGGAATTCACTCAACTCAAACAAGCATCCGACAGGTCAGCAAACTCTTGTATAGCAATCATTTGTTTTTACTTTAAAGACGGCTAAAAATCTTTTTGTTCCTTAGAACACTCTCCTCCCCAGTCTCCACTCTTCGCCGTAAAATGACGTAATACTTACGTAAAATGACGCAACACTAGACCACCATCGTCTCAGCCATTGATTAAATATGACGTTGGTGAGGGCCGGTCTTTATGCATTTTCAGAATGTTTATTGATGGCTATTGACGTTATTCTGCCAAAACAATAAATTTGAGTTATTATTTTCACTCTTCTCATGCCAACCCAATTACAAGTATTTTTCACAATTATTTTCATAACAGACGATCAGGCGAGAAGGATGAGGAGATTGAATCCATGAGAAAGAACCACCAACGCCAAATGGAATCTCTACAAAACACTATTGACGCCGAACAACGATCAAAGGGAGAACTCCTTAAGAACAAGAAGAAATATGATTCTGATGTATCTGAATTGGAAGGTCAATTAGATTCTGCTGTCCGCACCAATGGAGATTACCAAAAAGCCATCAAGAAATTGCAAGCTCAACTTAAGGAGATGCAAGCTATGATTGATGACGAATCACGAGGTCGCGATGATATGCGCGACTCAGCATCACGCTCCGAAAGACGCGCCAACGATTTGGCTGTCCAACTTGATGAAGCCCGTGTCGCTTTGGAACAAGCTGATCGCGCGCGCAAACTCGCCGACAATGAAAAGAACGAGTTTGCTGACCGCGCAGCAGAATTGCAATCAATGTACAACAACATTGCTAACGCCAAACGAAAGGCAGAGGGTGATTACCACGCTCTTCAAGAAGAGATTGAGGAGCTTGAAAACGAAGCTAAAGGTGGTGAAGAAAAGGCCGCCCGCGCTATGGCGGAAGTTGCTCGATTGATGGCTGAACTAAACAGCGCCCAAGATGCCACTTCAACCGCTGATAAAGCGCGTGCAATGTTGTCCAAACAATGTGCTGATTTGCAATCCCGATTGGAGGAAGCTGAAGCTTCCGGAGGAAAAGGATTGAAAAACCAAATCCGAAAATTGGAAGCCCGTATCATGGAATTGGAAAATGACCTTGATACTGAAGTCCGTAAGTCATCTGACGTCATCAAAGCTGCCCGCAAGAGCGAGAAGAAAGTTAAGGAATTGCAATTCGCTGTTGATGATGAGAAGAAGACTGCTGAACGTGCTCAAGATACTGCTGAAAAGTTGAACCAAAAATTGAAGAAGTTGAGAATGCAAGTCGAGGAAGCTGTAAGTAGAACCAGTTTTAGTTATGATCGGGATATCGGGAAAATAATCTTAGCATTTGTAATCATATTGGTAAAGCTCTGTTTACCATGTTCTCTTCCCAAGGATTCGATTCGATTCGAGTCGTTATTTTATGCAAATGATCAGTAAATCTAGGACTTTCGATTGTTTTCAAGACCACCCGACTAGGAAAATTAATTCTCTATATTCTCTACAGGAACAAAATGTAAAGGCCGGTGTCCACTCAACGCGAGTAGTGCGCCCCTTTTGTGTTTCTCTTTTCCGATTGGTCTCGGAGATAACATTACATAACAAACTGACGTAATGTAATCTAGGAGATTAATCAGAACAGAGAAACATAAAAGATGAGAGCTGCGCGTATTGAGTTGAGACCGGGCTTAAATCTAGGACTTCCAAACAGTCTTTAAATTGAATTGTCTTCACCGGCACCGACTAGGAAAATTAATTCTTTCTGTTCCATATTCTATACAGGAACAAAGCGCCTCCCAATGGCAATCGAAATACAAGAAAACAGCCGTCGATCTTGAAGAAGCTGAAGAGCGCTCGGAAGCGGCCGAACAAGCCCTACAAAAGGCACGCCAACGGGCTCGTGCCAGTGCATCCGGTGCCCCAACTCGTGGTGTAAGTACTAACTTTTTTCAGAATATGAGCAGTTCTTACCAAGGTGAAATTTCAAACAATGAACCTAGCTTTTATTAACGGTAGTCCTAGAGTTTACAATGATTCTGAATTAAAAAAATATCAGGGTTGCTTAAGTTGTAAGTGAGTTTGAGACACAGAACACAGTTTTCACAACCCAAACTTTGGTGAAAAGGGATTTAATAAAGCACCTGTTTTAGTTTCTGGGGGGGGGGGCATAGAATAAGAGCACACAAATACTGCGGAAGATAAAAATCCAATTTCACAGAAATCTTACAGTACTTTGAATGCTCCCCCCTTGATGCAAAAATACTATTTTTATTATTAAAAGCGTGTATTCTTATCGTCGTTTAAAAGTAAAACACAAATATTACCGTATTTTTACCGGACTTTGATGTCGTTTGCCTCTTTTTAAAAACATTTCTAAAAACACTGCCAAAGATTTTACAAACTAAAATTTGAGTCTATTATGTTACATATCGCTGACCATACCAATACTATATTCAAATGCCTTTAGAAGTCTAAGTGTTAATTTGAAAACACTTAATTAGTATGATAATGGTGACGGTGTAATATCGGTCTTAATACCATATTATGCAAAAAATTCTGATATCATCAGTCAGTTTCTTATAGATAGCAGGTTTTCTAAATCTAGCTAAAACCGAAACGATTTCATTACGAGAAAGCTAGACATCAATAGAATGAATGAAAAATGAGCGAGTTTAATCCAGAGTTTTATTATACGGAGTAACATCTTTTCTCGAGATTTGTTCTTCGGTTTTTTCTGATTTTCTGCACACATGAATTCCCGAGATTTTTTATGAAACTTTTTGTTACAATATGATCCACTTTGGTATAATAAAAATCTGTAAATCAAACAAAAAAGTAATTACCTAAAAAGCTCTACCGGTTTTCAAGTTATTTTAAACTAGTCTTAGTTTTAGCTAACACTAAATTGCCACCTGCATCAATCCATTAAAAATTGATTAAAAAACATTCAGTATATATTAATCCAGTTTCAAAAAATCTTCAAGAAGCCTTGTGTCTACAATCAAGACCATGGGTATCACTCTTGAGATATTCTTTAATGAGGTGGAGAGTCATAGAGAATTACAATATTGTGATTTTGTGTCCCCTGCTTTGAAAGGGGTTGAAATTTGCAATTAGAGATAAAAAATAATATATAAATGTAATATTGGATAGGTTATGATATCTGGAAATACCTCTACAGGTCAGCACCACATAAAAAATCACTACACTAAAAACTGCAAACTTGACAAAAGGAATTTTTTTAAACTTTCAGGATTGGTTTGTCGCTATAGTCATAGATATATAAATTTCGATGCGATTAGAAAACCTTTAAAAAATACCAACATCTCGGGAAAGGTGCTTTTATGAATTTTTTTTTTTTTCGCGGCCGATTTTGGTTAAAAAAGACGACCGAAAAATAATATTAAAAAGCGTAAAATAGCGGAAAACTATTTGAGACAGGAGTGTTTTTTTTCAAGATATTGATTTGAGACGGGGGTGTTATAGCTTTTTAAGAATGTCGAGACAGGTATTTTTTCAAGATAAGATTGAGACAAAGGTTCGTTCGTTCATTCTTTAGATTGTTTAGTAGTAATGTACCGGGTGTCCCAGCAAAAGGTTTCGGTGTTTGGCGGCCTCCTGGAGCCTGCTGGAAGTTTTTTGTTTCATTAGAAAGTGGAAAGTAAAACTTAAACATTGAGGTATATTAATCAAGAAGCAATTCTTTCGGCTCCAGGAGGCCGCAAAGCATTGAAACTTTTTTCTGGGACACCCGGTACCTATGGAATAATATTTTGAATAAAAAATGAATTTGCTCTGCGCTTATTATTGAGCACTCCGTTGACAATTGGTTTACTTACTTCATTAAAAGTTTGTTTATAGAGTTAAATAAGAGTTAATTTTATTTGATTGCCAAGTAGGTCCATCACATCAAAGCAACATTTTCCTTTTTCTAGGCCTCTGGAGCTCCATCGCGTGCACGGTCTCGCCTTCGTACCCCACAACATGATGACTAGATTGCTACACACAGGCTAAATCATTCGAAGTACTACATCACGTTAGCGTAACCAAGATAGTAACGTACCACTATCGAAGCTAAAATGCTAAAATTAAACTATTTTGAAACTATATGCTACAAGTAAGAAAAACTACTTTTAAATCAAACGAGTGACAACATTAATTATTTAGTAGCACCGCAAACATACCTTTAGGCCCCGTTACACACAAGACTATTCATATCGGTTTAGTTTAGATGCAAACTAAAGAAATAAATATCCGTTTGTATAATACTCTTGTGTGTAATTGGGCCTTAATTAGATATTGATAATGTTTATAGCATTTTGTATATTTTTGTATCTCACTTATTTACTTCTCTTTATTTTGTTCACGATTGAAGAAAATATTCTTTCAAACTATATGTTTTCCAAATTTTTCTAAACATTAGGGGTGGATGTGTTATTCTGTTTGGAAGATAAAGATTTAAAAAAAATGCAAACTTGCTTAACGACGATGTCGTTAAAGGCTCTCTCTCTTACCATAGTAAAAAATCGGTTTTGGAATTTGAAGATAAAAGCTTTTGTTTTCCCTTTCTTGACATTCTTAGGAAAAGACTGCTTTTCAAAAATACAATTTATTATCCCGCAGGGGCTTTTGTTGCTTCATGAAGTGGAGATGCTCGCCAGAAAAATATTTACGTTTTGTTTCGTGTTTCTTGAACTTTGGACTTTATTGTGATGATGATGGAGCGGGCCGCCG
>JAUJPO010066046.1:0-12392 GCA_032270745.1 Tiaropsis multicirrata
TTTGATTGGTTTAATTTCTTAACTGTCATTTTGGTGCGGAATTCAAACTGCCAATGTTACCATACTATTTTTTTCTCATATGAGCTTAGTGAAATGGGTAAAAATTAGTATGGGTCCAGACTAATTGCAATCATCAATAAAAATAGAACAGTTGAGACTTTTGACGTTAGTTTTGCAGTTCTGAAGAAATTAATCCCAAGTGACATCTCGCTTAATTTTATTGTTTCTTTTTATAACACATACTTTATACCAATACGGATGGTTCAAAGAAACAAAAATTCAACAAAAGACGCTGAACGTCCATTTAATAGTCCGAGAATTCAGTAAATATTATTTTTACATAAGCTATATACATTTCAATATACAATGTACTTCGATAACCGAAACATTAAACTTTCTTTTTCAGAATATTTACATTTCTTTGTGCTAAATATACGTAGATATCACGCAAAACTAAATATGGGTAAATTGTCGTATAATTTCAATCTTATCTTAAATTTTCATATTTTGCTATCTTGCTAGAAAAGGTTCCGAAACTACCTCACGAAAAATTATTTTTGTGTTTTGAAAATCAATCACTTTGAAATAAAAAGCCACTATTAAAATAAAATAGAAGATAAAAGAAGAATGGGAAGAAATCCATCCTACAATACTAAAAAATTAGGAATAAAAATATATACAAAATATTAACCCCTTTTCTTTTCCCTCAATGCATAAACCGGGATATCCGGGAGCATGAGTCCGGCGGATAGTTGAATACGGAAGTTCCCGGCGGGTAACAGCAACTGCACGGTGAATAACTGGGCGATGTTACGCTACCAGGTGAAAAAGTTCTGACGGTTTTCTCAAGTTCTGCTTCTTTCAAACGTTTTTCTTTTGCTCGTCGGTTCTGGAACCAGATTTTAATTTGAGTTTCAGTTAAGTTCAGTTGAGCGCTTAGTTCTGACCGCTCATTTATCGATAGATATTGTTTGCGTTTGAATTTTTGTTCCAATGTAAGAAGTTGACTTGCGGAGAATGGCGTTCGTGGTTTCCGATTGGCTTTGTGTTTGCGTAAGAAACATTTACTCAAATCCCATTGAAATTCTGAAATGTGAAAAACAAGTTTCATAAGAATTTCAAAAATCTAAAACATTACAGGGCCAATCATTGAACGTAGGTCTGACAAGATTTATATAGTTTACAAGAAAGGTCTATAAAAGATAGATATGTAAAAGATATGATTCATGTTCCAATTTGAGACCACGTCGTTCTTTAATTCAAAAATTTGAATAAAAGAAACGAATTTTTGTCTCGATGCTTCGTTCTCCAAACTCATTTAAGAGACTTTACTACGGAAAACTTGAGGGGCCTCAAATTGGCAGCTCCACAACGTCTTCGACACCAGCACCCATGGAGGAGGAGAGGGAAGGTATTAAATATTTATTAGTTGGGACTAATCACCTAGTACAGAAATTAAATCAGCCAATACAATTATTTACAGTAGATCGTATTGAATTGCGATTACTGTGGGCTTTTTATCGTAAATAAGGGCCTAATTGGCAGTCAATAAAGAAATTAAAATTCATAAATAAATTTAACAACTTTTCAAAATTCTTCAAAAAGTACTTTGAGAGTGTACGTAATTTACCTAATTACTGGGCTAGATAATTAGCAGCAAAATAACTAGTTACCACGTGATCACAAACAAATTAAGTCGAGACAATTAAGCAATCAAATGATAAAAAAAAACAAATTAAATCGAGAAATGAGTCGATGAGAGGGAGGAGGGGCTATACTCATATCGCTAAATAACAAACTAGGAATTTTAAAACATGATAAAAGTTCATGTCGCCAACTAGGCAATTTATGTGATCAATTACTCATTAAAAGTAATTAGCGTTGATTATCATTTTATTGACGGCTGAGGGCGAAGAGATTCAGTAGTCTGAATTCAGCCTATACTGCATGTTTTCTCAACCTTGATCGGCTTTAAGAATATTTTCACAATTTGCCACAACCTTGATTTTTATGACAAGAATAGTGTGTGTTGGAGTATTTGGAGTGTATTTGAATCATGCTCAAACTGTGATTTCAAAAGAGGTCACAACTTCAATATAATTTTAAGCAAAGTTAAATAAGTTGATTTAATTTGTAATTTGTAAATCTCAAATTAATTAAGCTTTAAAAGCTTTAACATGACAATTTGAATCAGTAGACATTTACGAGCAGAAAAAAAGACATCGAAATATTAAGAAGAACATATGAGCCAACTTAAAATCTTAAGAACATTAATTTGTTACAAATGAGGGGTTTAAATTTGTTTAATCTTTTAAATTCACGCCTTTAGCTGGCGCGTTCGAGAGCGTCAGGGGTGTCGCCTCTATGACTGATTGACTAGAACCAAATTATACAAGATAAGAGTACATGAAGAAAGGGGCCAAATTCCTTTGATGATAATTATATTCTATACGAATTTGAAAACTCAAAAAGTTCACTACCAGAGTTTTTTTACTAAAAATACCCATAATACATCACTAGAATCAAAATCATGTTGCATCTATTTCGACACATCTTTATTTTGACTTTTTTGACCTCGTTCAATTAAGTAATCAATTTATTGTCACATTGTGAAACCAACCTTTAAATTGATATAAGTAAATATGACATGTGAACAAATCAAGATTAATTGATAGTTTTCCCGTCGCTCGTGTTCTAATTGACTGCAGAACTAACATTTCGAGGAAGAGGTCCGTCCGTCCGATCTGTGCAACACACATCGTAGTTTGACACCTTAACGAACTCCTGAAAACCTTTTTTCGTCGATCATTTCTCACTTAACACCCACCTCACTCCTAGAACAAGATTACTTTTTTCTAGAGGTGACGTGCTTTTTTTTAGCAAAATTTAGAAAATACTGACATTGTTTACAGTTTTTTGATGGAGCTTAAACACCCAACCAAAATTACTGTCGAATTAATCGACATGAAGGTTTAATTTAAATCTGAAGCTATAAAAATCGCCTTTCACCCTACTCCCATCCGACCCTCGAGTCGGAAATGAACAAAAGCCCTTCACATCTCACGGTCCGACATTGATGTCTGAAGTTACTGTATCTCGTTTTAGCCTGTTGAGAAGAGAATGTTTTTTATTCGTTTGAACCTACAGGCCCATACAGGTATAAGAAGACAGAATAAATTTACATTTCCATACCTATAGTTGTGTCGAGTTCTCTTTTCCTGGTTGTATTTGTCAATGAAGTTGGCGACGGCACTTTTGAAACGTCTTCCGGTTCTTTTAATCGTTCGTTGGTTAGGTATGAAGGTTGTGAATGGTAGGGTGGTTGAACATATTCTGAGGGCGGAGATTGGCGTAGAAGGGTGGTTTTCTTTGTCGGTGAAAAATTAAGGAGGTAATCAATTGAGAAGGGTTTCTTTTTACGTTCTGCGGTTGGTGTTGCTACGGAGATGGTCTGTTGTGTTGTACCCTTCCTCGTCATGTTGTGTGTTGGACTTTCCATTATGTTAGTCTGTACACCTGTTCAATGTGGGTCAACGTAAGAGGTGTGCTACGTTTTATTGAAGTCCTGTATGTGACAAGTTTCGTTTCAAGACAATTCTGATTGGTTGTAGGATAATAATGACGTAATTTTGTATCGTCCCTTCAATTTTGTTTCACATAGACTAGCTACTGCTGAAAAGGTTTATCGATGAATTTGAGTTAATTCAATTATACCAAGTCTCAAAAAACGAGTACTTTGCCAATGGATGCACAAATAGAAATGATGGTTGCTCGTCGAGTGTGCAACTTCTTTTAAACAACTTTTACGAGATCGTATCCCCCGATCAAGGTCAGCAAAATATAATAGCAATTAATCAAGTCTTTCTGCTCTTCTTTGTTCTCGCAAACAATAGAAAAACAAACTACCGAAACACAACCGAGAAAAGAATTCTTAAACTAAGAGATAAGAAGATGAGTTCTTAATTAACAATTAAGAACAATAATCGAATTGTTTCAACGAAGGAGAAATGTAAAAGAGACAACTTTTTTAAACACAATGCTTTGATAGCCTAAACTTTCCCTCTCGCTTTAATATCCATTCTGATTGGTTCTCAACGGGTTTAACGCTATTCAAATAAAAAGTAGACTTATCATTGAAAGGGTTTTAAAGAGAGAATATAAAATTCATTAAAAGACGGGGGTTTAGTGATCATCAATACACCTTTTTTTATAAGAACAATATCATAAGAACATCGAGCCTCAGATTTGGTGGTAAATTGTCCCAGAAATTATGAAGAACTTACAATTTGAGCATGTGGAATTTCATAATGAAAGCTTAGACCAAGGGAAGCATTTTAGGCATATATAGGGTGGGGTTTGGTGGGAAATTTGAGAAGATGCGGATCCAAGTTAAAAATTTCCGAGGCCTCGACCAAAATTTGCTGGTTCTTATTAAAAAAAAAGAGAGTAGACGTAATAAAACTTTTGAAAGGTCCACTAACTTGTGATATGATGGAAATTTTAAAGCATGCTGAAGTGAGTAATTGAAGAAAAACGTCGATGTTGAAGATCACTATCATGATTATTCTTGACATCTCATGACATTTCTCGAATGCTCTTTTTTCAATTTGCTCAATCAAATTATTGCCATACACCCTAAAAATAAACAGTTTTATATCTATACTAGATTGTTTTTATAAGAACAAGCCAAAGAGATATTATATATTATTGTAGTCAGCTAAGAACAAATGAAGTTAAGCTTATAATAGAGAACATTTCATTACTCAAATCTGATTGGTTCCCGAGCGTACAATTATTTCACTAAAATTGTAAAAAATATCGTAAAATTTGGTTTGATTTTTTATCCAATCGTTTTATCTTATTCCAAAAGTTATTGTTCTCTTTTATCCAATCAATTTCTCTTTTATCAAAGGTCTATTGTTAATTCACTCAATCAACGTTCGTCAATTTGATATTTAATTACCGCGCCTCATAAAAACATTCGAAAGACGAAAGAAAAAAAAACAGCCTTCTCTGTGAAGAAAAAAACAACAATGTTTTGCTTACAAGTTCTCTTTTAACGCATAAAATTGTACTCGAAAGTTTTCAAATATTTAAATTTTACTCGACGAAAGTCTCGTAAAATTACAAAACATTTCAAAACTTTTTCGTACAATTATTTTTCTAATTGTACTCGTACCTATTATGCATACTAAAAGTCATAGATTTTTATGGAGTTTTAATATTTTAAATTTGAAAACTTTCATTAAATAATTTTCAAAAAAACTTTAACAAACCTCAACCCTTCTGGATGTGGTTGCGAAAGATTACTTTAGCCATTCTTTTCAATGATATAAAAATGGTATAAAATATCTTTATAATGTTAATTCCCTTGAAAAACAAAGCATATTATTACATTTAAGTTTCATTTACAAAACTTGATATTCTTCAGCCTTTTCTTTTCAAACCTTATGGAGTAAATCGACCGAAAATAGAGAACAGATAAGGAAGTGTGGGGAAGATTTTCAACGGATGACATCTTCACTCATCAAAAAATTGTTTGATTAAAAATTATCAGAAAAAAATTGTAATAAAGAAAGACATTGTAAAAAATATCGTTCCTTCTCTTTGAAGTCGTATTATATGGTTACAGTAGGACCAGCTTGTTGATATATCATTTTATTATTTTTAATATTAATTTCTACTAACAGTACATTTCTTCACCATTGGTATCAAGATAAAGCTTGTTAAAACCTAAAAAAAAACAATCATCAAACAAAATATCATAGCAATAAACACAAGGATTAACTATATTCAAAAAGTTGAAGACCCGGACAAGGTGTGAAAAAATCCAAAAAAAACAAAATATTTGAATAATAATAAAAAATCCAAGAGGTGTGAAACTTTTAAACGGCATTTGCTTACAATTAAGATGAACAAAAATTCAAAATGATAAGGAATGCTAATCAGAAAAATCCTGATAGAAATCTTCTATTGGCAGAATTTGTGTCAGGAGATCCTAAACATGCCGATTAACAAGAAGTTATTCTGAAAATGGGCACCTTATAAACACGACAAAAACTACTAGTTTAAATTTTGACTCTCTCTCTCCCCCCCCCCCTCCCCCTCCGAGAATATAAAAGCACTACTGGTTGGTAAATTTTAGAAAGATCAGATAGTCTTTTCAAAAGTCGAGCATAGAAAATAGATGAAAATAATATACATTCTAAATAATTACAAAATTCCTGCAAGGCGGGATATATTTTCCACAAACACTTAATAGTAAAGGCTTTCTCATTTTTCATTTTAAATTCTAAATTTCAAATTCAAGGACGGTCAATATAATATAAAGTCAATTTGGTTGAAAAAGATATAAAATAAGTTGGGTTGAAAATTATTATTGATTTATTGTAAATTCGTATGTCAGAAACTTTTGAGTCCTTCTAGTTGTCGTTCGTCCAGCATTGATAAACAAGCTGTCCATACTGGTTCGTTTTGCTTGAAAATAAAAATAAAAAATAGTTAAGTTAATACAGTACAAAGTGTCTATAAAGCAACAAATTTCAATTCAAGAGTGTTTCAAATTCAACATATTATTTAAGATAGTTTTCTCCTGCTGAGGTTTTTAATTAACTCAGGAGATGCCCGGGGTATTAGGGTTGAGGGTATGTGTGGAACCCTTAGAAAGTTAATCTTTGCCAATTTTTGCCTCCAATTGAAATTAACCAATACATGACAAATCTACAATGGTGATTTGACATTCCCATTGATGGGAAAACCCAATAGGTTTAAAGAAGTCAAATAAAAGTGTACCTGTACTTGGGCGAGTATAGTTTTGAGTCGTGTAGCACAGTCGGGGTATTGTTCAAAGACATCCGCGGCCACCGCTTCTGCTATTATTTTCACTATACTTGGTAAATTACTATTATTTTCACCTAACACTTGTGGATGATTCCTGAAAAAAGAAAAATAATGTAATTGATGAGGAAAAAACAAACAAAGAAGAGATTTTGAAAGAGACAGTCATTGAGTAAAGGATTCCTGTCAAAAGTATGGACATTTGATGTAATAATCGTACCTTACTTTTCGTCGACTAAAAATCCCTTACTAAAACGCACCGTCACAATTTTGCCAGCGAAAGAGGTTTATATTCGAGATTTTGGATCATTCAACATTGTATGAAAAGAAGGAGAAAGAAGTCCTTTATTAGAGGAGAAATTTGGGACCAAAAATTTTCAATTTACTTAACACTTCTTAGAGGCAAAACATGTCGAGACAATGTGACTTTTTAAGCCTGGGATCTTTTTTCTGAAATTGTCATTAACAATATTAAGCCCTAGGGAGGGAATGACAAGTCTATATTTTAGTTCGCTCATTTACGATGACATTATCAGAGTTTAAGTATAGAAGCTTGTGAGAATTCAAACCATTAGAGATTTGATTACATTCAGTCTCGCACACAGAGATAGCTCTCATATCAAAAGAACAAAGTTAAAGTATCTCATGATGTTATAAGAGGCTTGCTTTTGTATTAGCATGATTTTAAATTTGTTAAGTAGATATATATTTGAAAGTCACCATACGTTAAAAAAAACTTGCTAATTGAATAATCTTGCTTATCACCCATTCAGAGGTTTCACACACGAAATTAACCATCCTGTGAGAGGTTTGACACTAAGGATTTTAATTGATCTGTAGACAGACGTGTCACATATCAACGATCGAATAGGAACTAAACCACACTACCAAAAAAAAGACTTTTTGTCTTAAAAAATAACGTCTATACAGAACTCTCACGCAAATCCAAAATCACGCTGAAGGGTAGACAAAATGTTTAAAATGGTGAAGTCACGAAAAACAACCAGTCTGTACTGTTTCTCGTAGAAGACGAATTAAAGATTAATGACCTATACAAAAGACCATCCATAGCCAATGGCCAATTAACCATTCACCCTCTTATCTCTAGAGGTCAAGCAAGGAGGAGCAAAATAACGAGGTTAAGAGAGTGATACTAATTGAATTAAACCCTATGAAAAAAATGAGAGGACACTTTATTTTAATTTAGTACAGTACAGTACGGTGGACCCTCTACATCTTTAGTTAGGATGACGAAAAATATTTTGTTCAAAAATCGAGTTAAAATGTTGTTAGGGAGTTCAATCTCGACTCGAACTAAATTAAAAAGTAAAACATACCCTTCTATTAAATCACAGAGATATCCATAAACATGTGGCGCTTCTTCTTGGTCTTCGGTTACCGGTAACCACGACAACCATTTTGGAATAACCTCGTTTGCATTTATCATACTGCAATTGTGTTTGCAAATTTTGGTGACTGCAGAAATACAATTTTCAGTAGGGTTGACGTTTACTTTGACACGGCTTTCGGCGTGTTCTATCACTGAAACCAACAACGGGACAGCTTTGGCACACGCTTCGGCGTAATCGTTTCCACCGAACTGCGCCATGACGCCGCAACCGTATGCGGCCGCTTGGCGAACTTCAGAACTAAGATCTTGGATGCTACTGATTAATTCTTTTAAGAAATAACCTTGATACTTCCATGACACCTGAAAAAGGAAAACAAAATAAAACCATAAATATAGCGACTTTCCTTTAAAAAGGTTCACCAAAAGAAAAGCAAAAATTCAAGAATCTTTAAAAAAGATTTGTTAGGTTATAAATAAGACCTTACACCATGCATTAACTATAACTTCGAACCACAAAACCAAGTGTTTTTGGCAAACAAACAAAAAAGTATAATATCGGGTCGCGAGTACAAAGAAAAGGTACTGACTCAGCACTGCATTGCTGATTCAGCATCAAACCTTGATCATAAAAAAGTACAAGGCCTTAAAAATGTTTATTCATTTACCAAGGGGCAGGTAAACGTCACAAATTAAATAGTAAAAAACTCTCCATTATAAAATTATGTCTAACTTACTGGTCCTGTGTATTCTAAGAGATCATCGAATATACACAAAGCCCATTGTCTGTCAGATGCTGGACGCTGTGGTGTCTGAAAATGAACAAAGAACAGAGAAGACAGTTGGTATAGTTTCCATACTCTGTATATTAGTATCTGTGGCTTGTCTATTAATTTGCTAGAAACCCTAGCTATAAAAGATGGGGGCTAAGCTAATCACGAGAAATCATCAGTCCGCGAAATATCACATAATATATCACAAACTCAATCCTTATAACACGCCTATAAAATCTTATGAAAATTAGCGTGATAATTAAACATAAATTATGGCTATATCGTTAAGATGAAATTAAAAACGAATTAGAAAATTAAACCAAATTAAACAGATTTCTAATTCGATTTTCTAATTTAAACATTGTATTTACCATCAATTTGCAGAAATCTGGTAACATTTGCTCGAAGAAAGGCAACGCGATTTCTTTGTGTGTTTTGAATAAAGCGTGCATTATATCTGAGACCTGAAGGGGAAAGAAAGAATGATAAAAATTACAAATTGAGATCTATTGAGTTTCATACGACAACCGTATGTGCCAAATTTGTTTGTCCTGATTAGAAAATTGTTTAATAACTTAATGAATAGGTTTGCGATGAAGCTATTAAACCGTTAAATTTGTTTCGTAAACAAAGAGAGCAAAAAAATGATGAAAAAGTAATTGCGTTTGCGTCTTTTTGATAAAAACAATCAGTCAGAACATACTGTATAATTTTAAGTCCAAATATTTAATGACAGGCGACAGAGAGACAGTAAAAAATAAGCAAGTAGAAAAAAAGAAGACAAGAGAAATAAAGCATAATCACTTTGCTTAGTATGTATTCATCTGTTTCATGCTAAAATTAAGAACAAAAGTAAATTAGCTGCTTAATTTCTAATTATGACAGATTAATCAGTTTTAGAGTTCACTTGACATCCATCTTAACGTACTAATGATCGTTGTGTATTTGAGATGACAGAAGAAATGTGTAACGTATGAAGGGTGGTAGACAACTAGGCTCCATACTACAACATGATGTAAAAGCGTTGATATGCTTTTTTGTTTATAAGAAACTCGAAGATATATCAAACTTAAGTCAGACGACTCCAATCATTTGACAAAAGAAAACATTTTCCGTTATTTCTATTGTTTCCGTTTTTGGGTAACAAAAATGCAAGTAACTTTATCTGAAGAATTTACCCTCTCTTTTTGCCCACTGTTCGGTATCGGCATTTTAGCACACACTCACTACTCGGTACCGGTATTTTAGCACACGCTCTTTGTTCGGTTCTGGCCATAGTGTGCAAGGGGTCCCACCTGAAATTTTCAGTCCCAGCACATTTCAAGGGGAATTTCATAGGGGGGATCCTACCTGAAATATCTAAGATAAGGCCACCGCCACCTCTTTCCCTTACCGGGTCAGACAAGGTGCCCAGGCCAAGGTTTTTTTTGAAAACTGGATTTTTAATAGAAAATGTGTATAAACCCACCTAAATGAATAAGCCCCCAGCATAACCTTTATCCCCCACCTAAAATCCGAAAACTCAACTCCCACCACAACATTTACGATCCAAATCAACAACCCCCTCCCCCCAACAAAGTGGTGGGGATGCACACTATCCCGCCGGCATTTTAGCTCACCTCATCTTGAAGACCTTCTTCTACTTCCTCGTCGTAATCTTCATCTTTTCGTTTGTCTGAAAAAAAAAGAGTTGGTATGATAGACTTGTAAGCGTGTATACAAATTGTAAAATAATGGGTATTCAAAAGTCCTTGTGTACCAAGTTTATCTTGACACATCGGCTCGGTGAGGCCAAAAAAAAAAATGTCTGTTTCCGGAAATCGGCCGGGTGAACTTTTTTTTGAGAGTCACCCGGCCGCAAAAGAATTTTTTTTTTTCGAACTAAATATTTCAGAAAAGTAAGCTAAAAAAAAAGCAAAACGTTTTCTCAACAAAACGTGTATTTCAATAGGATATTTTACACTCGAAAACTTGTATCATTTTAGTCTTTTGAAACTATAAAAAGATCTCTATTCCTACAAAGAAAATCAACGAACGAAGCAAAACACACATATAAGTTTTGTATTTCTAATTAAAAAGAAAAATCAAGGGTGTAAGAAAAATCTAAAAATGTAAAAAAAAAATATTTTGCGGCCGGCCGGGTGAGTTTTTTTTTCGTCACCCGCATTTCCGGAAACAAGACATTTTTTTTTTTTGGCCTGAGCTGTACAAGCACAGTTGACGTCAATCGATTGTTCGATCATCAGTATATTTGTGACTCTTACTCACAAATAGACCGATGATCGAAGAATCAATTGACGTATAGCAATGTTGAGACTATCACCACGCTTCCCTGACACCCTGCCTGGCAATGGTCGAGATTCGAACACGAAGCATTGCGGTGCAAGCTCGGGATCGAAACCTTTAAACTACTACACGTTCAAACCCTCTTGATTTATGCAATCTGTGAACCCCTTGAATATTTGCTATTGTAAGAAATCAAAACAAGACTGGAATTGAAAAACATTGGAAAGACAAAATTATGATTTTAGGGACGAATAGCCATTGTAAAATATAGATGTGCCTGCAATACAGTTAATAAAAAATAAAAAAATAAAAAAATAAAATATTTTCATAATTGTTTATAATGATAAGAAAATCGGTAATCTTCTGATCTGAAGAACAGTCACTTAAAAAATAACTGTCGAGAGAGAAAATAAGTTACAAGCCTAAAGGAAGTTTACTCCTCATACCGTTGGTGTAGAAAAAGAAAAGAAGAAAATAAGGTCGAAGGAAGTTCTAGTTTCATGCCGTCCCGTTCATGTTATCTTAAAAGAATGAGTGTAGAGAAAGAAAACAGAGCTAAAAGAATTAGAACCATACCGTGTCGTTCATGTTGTCGTTCAGAATGTTGTTCGAGTTTCTCGTGCATGATTTGTCCTAATTGTGTCAATGTATCTTGTGCAAGATGTCCCATACCTAACACTTCGATACACTAAAATAATGATCGGAAAATATAATTCAGTACTACCTTATCGGACAAAAAAATGTCGGACAAAAGCGACGAAAATTTTGTCTGACGAATAATTTATTCCGATGAAAAAAAAGTCTTTTGGGCTAAAATTTGTGTTTTTTCGGACAATTGTGACGAAAATGTCCGACGAATAATTTAGTCAGGCGAAAATTTTTTTTGTCTATGATAAGGTATCCACTCCTATACCTTACGCAGATTTCGCAAATTTTGGTCAAATTCGACTATCAGTAATTTGTCGAAGTACGAAAAGTCCTATTGCATCAATAATAACAAGTGATACTTTTATGGACCTGCCTGGTTATAAAATGAAATTAATAAGGAAAAAAAAAAGAGAAAGTTTTTGACCAAAATCGGCCGCGAAAATTTTTTCTCAAAAATCAGGCTCCGTTACATTTTGGCCATTACCATTGTGCACCTTTGT